>JAFLHD010000014.1:40728-90897 GCA_018856295.1 Blastosporella zonata | reverse complement strand
GCTTCTTCATCACCACAGCTATCGTTGACTGACTCGTATAATAAGGGTATATCCTAGCGTTGCTTGTGGAGGCTTGCATACAGCATCAAGTCAATACGAGCCACCCCGATCCAATTCATGTCACAGCTCATTTTCTGAGGAGTTCTCAACCTTCTCAGTATGAGATACGTGTGCGTACATTGAGAACTGGGCGAGGTTTCACAAACCTTACTGCTGAACTATATCAACAAGTACGAGCGCTCTTCACAAATCAAGTCGACTTCTGACCTGGCCCTCCAACGCATCAGGGCACCATCACTGTTTCTACTCAGCAAATATTCGGCATAAACTCTGGCGATGCCCCGGAAGGATCTACACAGTCCCGCGGACTTACTCTTGCACCTCCTTCGTCTTATGCGCGGCGAATTCCTCTATACACGCATCCATCGACTGCCATAGTTCAGCCCCCAAGCAGTGTTGTAAAATTTCAAAATTACATGGCACTAGCTCCAGACCCAGTTATCATGGAAAAGAATGCACCAAATCATTCAAATCGCACAAATGCTTCCACCATTGGTGGCGCGGGTCTTGAATGGGGAGCATGGTTTTCCTTCCGAGATAAAGGGGACGAGATAACGAAACCCTCTTTGCCCTTCCTTGTGGACATCTTCGCAGGCCTGCCTTTTTTGATGCCTCGCAGTGAGCGCCCTGGACTCGGAACTAGGTGAGCTAAGGAGTTTCCTTTCGCAGACCTCAAAGGAGCTGAAATATGTATCATCAACAGCTGGTTCCCGACTATGGTCCTCGCAATTGAGTTCAAGGCGCCGATACCTCGCTTCTCTGCCGACCACGCAAATCGTACGGTGGGCATATATTTCTCAGGAAAATTTGTGAACGATGGCAGGCATGATAGCAATGTCGAAGTCTGGACTGCCCCCTGTAATATCGGTGAAGGGAAGGAGATTGCTGGATGGAGAGAGAAGCAAGTGTGTCTTGTGATTGCAACCCAGATGGCCTATATCGTTCCAATGGCTTTCCACTTGCAACGGCCTTATATCAATCAATATGGTGATGATCTGCCCTTCAGGTTCGCCTGTGTCGAAATCCATATGTAGCTCCGACTGTTGGAAGAGTAGGGGGTCTGGATCGACCGTAAACCCTGAAGTGAATGCCTGTGAACCTTGCATCTCAACGGTCTGGCTGGCCTGTGCTCTGAGATGGAGGAGCATCCTGCATGCAAGGACGGTGCATAAAATGTGCTGTACTCTGAAGGTAGGTTCGTTGACTAAATATGACGGATGACCGCTTTGAGTGTACCTTGATAAGGTGCTGGCATATGCAGACTAAGGAAATGTCAATAATCAGCAACAAAAGTGATGTGCTCATGACGCACGCTTTTTGCAAGATCCACGATGAGGATGATCCAAGAAGCCGAGAACAGCGCCACATAATATATTATACCTACCCACTCGTCAGCGGATATCACATCTGAGATATGGGTTGGACCGACTGACCATCAAAGAAGACCACTCTCAGAAGGCCGGCAGTTCCATGAGAGACTACCACTACACGCAAGGCGTTAATACCGCGTATTTGATCTCGAAGAGACGGACTTGCAGCATTGGTACGCTCTGACCAACATGAGTGGCAGCATAACTTGAATCAACGCCATTGTCAGTCTGAGCCTAATACTCGGGGGACGATGTAACGCACTACTGTAGAATCCTGTAATTAGGATGTAGTTTCGGGAGACCATAAGACCAGTGGTCAAGAAATCGCAGCCGAGGATAATCAACGGGCGCCAGGTCTCTATTATGATGGCTAAAGCAAAAGAATTCGGGCTCAGCACAACTAGAAAGCGGAAACGATAGTGGATTGCGGAAGAGAAGACACACGCTGAACAGTCGGAAGCAGCAATGCCATCAAGATAAAATGGGAGGCCCAGATTAATACCGAAAAAACCGCAAGAACCATGCCCATTTTTCGGCTCCTATTCCAAACGGCCCATGTACGAATGGTGAATATCGCTGTAGAAAATCGTTAGTCGACGTATCGAGTCAGCAACAGGTGCCAGATCAACTTTCAGCGATGCAAACGGCAACGTTGAGGCTCCCTGGTCAATATGAGCGAGGGTAGACGATGTCAAAAGAGACGGCAAACATATGACCAACTTCTGGCAAGTCTGGCACTCTTCTGCCGACAGGTGCGCATCGTTAACTGACGGGTGTAATGAGGCGGGCCACTGGGGACGTATGGACTCTCAGTCTCTCACAGTACAGCAACACCATGAATGCGAAGACGGGCAAATATCGAGCGAGAATGAAGAGGATTTTGGGGATACTCCATCTCCCCCTCCAGATAAGGACAACTTCTTGCGGGAACGTGCCAATGTAATCATACAACTTGATCACAGATCTATCAGTTAATAGTGCAAATCGCGGGGCGGCAAGGCTTACCCACAGAGTCATGCATGCAGCTGAGATGGATGTGGTTCATCTGGTGCCATTGCTTATTAGTTAGAAAGAGATCCGTACCGTTAATGAACTGGTTGATTAGTGTGAGCAGCCAATCAGCTCCATGAAGCGGAAGTCAGAGGTAGTCATGAGCTTACCCCTTGCAGCTGCAATACCCAAAGTGAAGCAATGTATTCCTCAAATTTGGCGGCATCCATTCAGGTCAGAGGGGGATATCGATGAAGAAATGTTTGAGCAGTAAAATAGGTCAATTCAGGGTTTATGTAATTGCGGCACATAGAATGCGTGGCTTACCGTATCATAATTCTAAATCCTCCACTGCCTCCGATCGCTCGCTCACTCTGACCCATCTGAGTCATGGGTGCTGGCAGTGATTACATCGCCTTCGACCGAAAAAGCTATGTCGGTGTGCCTGAAGACCAGTGGATCCAGGTTCACAGTGAGCCCAGAAACCTGATTTTGTAAGCCGCTACTTCGTAAAATCCGATCTTGTTGGCGAAGATGGAGGAACATCCTACAGGCCAGTGTCGTGCAGAGTGTTAACTGAATTCTATAAAACACGTAAGTAGTGCGGTAATGGTTGATAAAAAGGAATTCAAACCTTGAGAGGGTACCCGCAAATATAGACTGCGGGGATAGGTACGATTTTAGTTGTGGTTCCCATGCATCATCCAGAACATACCGATGAAGCGAACGTAATAATCAATATCATCACGGATGCAGCGAGCAAACAAGCATAGTAAACGACGCCTAGAGACGGGCACAACATCAAAAGATGAGAAGATGAAGATTTGATTTTAGGAAGAACCATCGATAAGTACAACTTGGATCAAGCTTGTCGAAACCACTGCGGAGTTGAGATCCATGACTGTCGACGTGATGGTGTTCGATACAATTCAAGGTGGAAGGTGCACATGACAACTCACAGTAGCGGTAACCTTTGAAAGCGGTGAGAAGAAATGTAACTGTCATACTTGTGTGAGATCTGGCGACACCAATAGTGTAGGCAGCAACTCACCAACATAAAACAACACCATCAGAAATATATTAGAAAACCGAAGGGGGTTGGCACCGAAAGCGTAACAGCTGACGAAAGACATGTTTGGTTGGAAGTGAAATGATGTCGCTGGAGAAATCGACTCGGTGTCAGCATATGTTGATCGTGCAGCACGAAACATTACTTTGCAATTGTCCAGTCCAGATACTGATAATAACGAAGCTAGAAGTCCACACAGCAAGGAAAAAAAGGACCAAGAATATTGTTATCTTTCGACTTCGATCCCATACTGCCCAGGTTCTGATGGCGAAAATCACTGCGGCAAGTCAGTTACGAGACAAGCAGAGATATCAAGTCACTCACTTTCAGAGATGCAAATAGAAATGTTCACACCCCCTGAAGATGGGGACTTTAGTTCATATCGGTATGGAGCCGAGGGAAAGGAGTTACATGTTAGTAGCTTTTGATGTTTTGCACATTCAGAGGAGAAATCAGTTTGATTGTCTGTACAGAAGTGTAATATCAGCCACAGTTAATTGATTCTCGAAAGATTGTCCTCAGAACGCTCACAATATATTGATAGAATAAGCGTGATTATCGGGAGGTATCGCGTTAAAATGTAAAGGACTTTGGGCAGATTCCAAACGGCCATCCAGACCGAGGAAACCTCTTCGAAGAAGTTAAAAGTAAACTCATAGGCCTAAGCTTATAGTTAGAGAGAGTAGACACTCTTGGTCGACGCTAATGTTGGAGCATACCCAGAGTGTCAAGCAAGCACCTGCGAAATGATATCACACGAAAGCGAACACGAGCTTGACAATGGCACATACCGGTGACATACTACAATCAAATGGGAAAAGGGTTCAAAGTGTCTCTGAGAATCAGGATATAGAACACTTACGCCCTCCGTCGCCTTGGCCTGCGCGGTAGCAAGCTCTAATACCCACAAGGCAGTCATCGCAATCACGACTAATACGATGGCCTCCTTGAGACTCTCTTGTCCAACCTGACTTGCGAGTTGTTCATCGAACTCGCTGCTTATAAGGATTCCGAATAGGACGTACACAGCTTTATGCCAAAGAAACGTCTGTGTTGATCAGATGAGTATCAGACGCCAAGGAGTTCAGTAAAGTAATACTTGCTTGCATCTTTAGTGGACCATCGATGAACATGGGCCAAAACCTGGGTGTTAAAATTATTACACTATTCAATGGGAGATTGTCCCGGTTCAAAACATAGCCATCTGCAGATCGTCCGGGCACATCGATATGAGCACATAGTCCGAGGGCCAGTAATAGGGATAGTAAAGAATATATTGGGATGTAAGCACGTACGTACATGGTAAAGAAGAATTGCAGGAGAATAGCCGTCGCAATTGTAGCCAGCCCTAAATCGGCGCGATGTGACGCGACGCGCTTCTGAATTACTGACACCCTCAACTACAACTTGAAGTCTTTTCTTGACATGGCTGCAAGCGTTCAGTACCATTGCCCATGTCTATCTAGTTCCCCAGTTCCACCACCTCCACATCTGCCCTCGTCGTCTTTCAGCTTTCATCCTCTGCACACACTCTTTTTCTGCGAAGAATGCGATGCCGTGCGATGTAACCGATGTGTCTCTGTCGAAGTCAGCACATACTACTGTCCAAACTGTCTGTTTGAGGTACCGAGTGCGAGTGTTCGTGCGGAGAAAAACAGGTCGGTGAACAGACACCTTGAGTGCGGGTTTCTTGACGACATGGCACCGCGAATCTAGCTCAGTTACAGAAATTTGAGGATTCCGCACCCGAAGCATTGGAGTTTGATCGACTCAAAGAACATTTTGAACCCTTCATACGTGCAGCCTCGCTTTCTTCTTCTACTACAACAGCCTCGGCGGTTGCACCAAGCAGCGCGGCTCACTCACATCACATTCACTCCACCTCCATCACAGCCGCCGCGTCAGCTGCGTTAGCACGCGATATTCCTGGGGTCAGCAAGTACAACCCGCTCGGGAGGAGTACATCGGGGAGGGCAGGGGTCAGTGGAAGTGGGAAGGATAGAAGCAGGAACAAAGATGAGATGGCAGAGTACAGGAGTCGCGTGGATATCGCGTCTACCAGCAGTGTGGGCACGGGGGGAGGAGAGGCTGATGCGGAGTATATGAAGCACTTGGAGGAGGTGGGGGAAGTGGCCAGCCTGGAGCAGCGGTGGACGAGTAGCTGGGCAAACCCGCTTCAAGCAGGGTGTGTCCCAATATCGATGGATTTCCCATGCACGACTCATTTACAGAACAGGGAACTTAAACCCCTACGAATTCCGCTCCATTCGAAACGATCAAAGCGATGTCCAGTTTGCACTCACATTTTGATAAAGCCAGAACAAAAAGCGCAATCAGTACGATACAAAATCAAACTAGTAGCGGCCAATTATCTCCCCGCGATCACCGTAGCGCTCCCCCACATCCAGCAGGCACAGGCCGATGCCGCACGTCGAACGCTGGGGAAATCGTCTGCGGGGCAAGAGGACGATCGAGGCGATTCAAGGGGCGGCATGCATGCGGGGAAGACATATCCATTCCACCTTGCACTGACAAACCCGCTCTATGATCCCATCCAGGTCCGGCTATCTGTTCAGCGTATGCACATCTCCACTGCAACAGTGACGTCGGCCGACGGATCGACAACGGAAAAAGCACGGAGACCACCCTTTGCAGTGTCATTACCAACATCGACATTTCCAATTGCGGCTTTTGCTGAGGCATGGGAGTATGAGGATGATGAGGATATGTTTGGAGTGGAGGACGCCGAAGATCACGATCTGGGCAGAGGGGGAAGAGAGAAGGATCGGGGCAAGGTCAAGACTGTTGGCGTCCTTGAAAAGCGCGCAAACGTGACCGTAGTTGGGGGAGAGGTCGTCATCGGAAAAGAAGCCCGCGGTTCCGTCAGGGTGAGCTTTTCTAGGGTTGTTTCATCCTACAAACGTTTTGCTAACCTCGGATAGTTCAATATGTTGGTCTCCTACACATATAGATCCGACGACGCGGCCCCGTCTGAGGGTCACGATGGCGGTAGCGCATCGAAAACAGCAAAGGCCGCAGAGATCAAGACGTTCGCCTTCTACACTGTTGTGGATCTTGGAACCATTATTCCACGGGATGAACAGAGAATGGAGGTTGAGGCATGAGGCGTGCTTAGCTCCGAGTCTGTATGTTTTTTTGACGGTGACTGTTTCAAAATATGATTCGGTATGACGTTGGAATACCCAGCGATTCCTCGCTAGCCTTTCTGAGTCTTCGAATGTCCGGGTCCTCTCCGCGCTTCTCGAAAGCTGTCAACGCTTTAGTATTTCTAACTTGGTAATCAGTGGCTATATGTGGCAGTTAGTTCCCACAGTTCTCCATCATGACGACGGTGACCGTTGCTGCGACCGTTCTTGTGTTCCAGCAGCGACGAGCAAGTGGTGGCTGTCTCAACTCTCTTCATTATCTTCTTCAGAGGCTTTGATTAGTCTCGTCTTGCCAGGGCAAGCATTTCTTATTAGTATTACTGACCTGGTGTCAGCCATGGCGTCGCCGTCCAATACAACCAGTACTGATATCGAGGTTACGCCTGAAAGCCCACGAATTCAGGCAGAGTCGTTGCCTTTGAAAGCTGGGGAGATAGGATACGTGGAAGGCGCAATGGATGGGGTGAGAAGTCCTAGCCCCGAGGTCAATCTGCCTGCGCGACACCCAGCCGACAGAGACAACTCAATATCACTAGACCCACCTATTCCATCCGCACCCAGTACCGCTCTAGGTTCCCCTTCAACTTCTACACTCGTTTCCAGCGAAAGCAACAATTCTACCTCGAAAAGAAGCAAGGTCTTATGCTTTTTCAAAACAAAGAAGATCCCTGCAGTCCTTGGTCTACGCCTTACTACGTTGGTCATATTCTTTGTGCAACTCGTTGCCATCGGTGCCACGATTGCTGGCTGGGCGATCTTGGTCCGGACGGCTGCTCGTAACACACCCGACGGCTTCAATACCACGGCGATCTTCATCCATGTTGTATTCAGCATCGCCGTCCTAGCTCAGCTGGTGATGCTCGAGCGGCGACTATTCCGGCTCCGAGCAGAGAGATTCACCTACCTTCATCCTGGCCAAATCCTGCCTTCGTCCAGAATCGGCCGTCTTGGCGAGCCAGGCATCGCATTCTCCCCCTGGAATCGGCCCCCGCTCCCTACATATGCCGCTGCGCTTGCTCAAAGTGGCGTAGGCACAGGAGACGTAGAAGATCATCTGATCGCTGCGCCGCCTCCACCCGCTTATGGAAACACCAGAGGAAGCACTCTCTTGTTATCAGGATTTCTAAGAAATAGCCTGCGCGCGCAGCGACCCTCATCTGGGCAAAGTCGGCCGATGTCTGTCCACAGTGAGATGGGCCATCGGGATGAGCGGCCCGTGAGTTATATCAGCAGGGACGAGGAGTGGGAGGCGCGTCAGGATGCGGAGAGGGCAAGGCAATTGGAGGAAACCTTGACACGGCTGGAACGACCCTTGTCACGTTCGTCCCCTTGATCAGTGAGTTTCCTGAATCCTTTTTCGCTATAGTGCTTCATGAATGACCCGCCGTTTTGTAATCCGTTTCGGACGAACGTCAGGCACAGAATAGACCCCCCGTGATCTTCATCTCAAGATCCCGAAACCGAGTCAGAATGTGTTGCTGACAAGAGCTGATATCTTTGTCATCTGCAGCAAGGCACTTCCTCAACCCTCCCAGAAACGCGACGATTCCAGGAACCACGGAACTCCGGTCTTTTTGGAACGAACCCTACACACTTAGTGGTTACAGACGAATGAGTCATCTTTCTCGCTACCGCTACATAGTACAAAGCCCTTGTTTGATTTCATGTCAAATCGTAAAAAAAAGCCATCTTTCGTACTCTGCCCAGCTGGAATTGGACCGATGATTGAACTAAAATACGCGTCTCTGCCAATCTACACGCCGTCGGAGCCTTCCCCGATCTACTCTTGTCGACCTTCTTGCGATGAACGTACTCTCCAACAGACTCCCAGCCATACGCGCTCGACGCCAAGAGGGACCTATACCAAAAGAGCTGGAAAACTCACTGTGACCCTCTACGAGCAGGAGGACGGTGTGGACATGCCTGAATATGGCCGACGGGCTGAAATCGCTGGTTCTCTTCTCATAGAAAACCCTGAAAAAGTCTGTCGGGTCATCGTCAAAGTAAGTCATGAAAGAACAACTGTACCTCAACGCGCCTGACCTATTCCTCCATTAGATTGAGGGTAAACTCGATACGACAATCTCTGAAACTGGTTCAAAGTCCATTTCATTACTGAACAGCACTCATACACTTTGGTGCAGAGGAGGGGAGGAACTCTCGGGGTACCTTCCATTCTCCCTTCCCCTGCCATCAACCTTCACCTACGAAGGGTCGGAACGCCCTCTCCCACCGTCTTATCGGGACGACAGGTCGTCAACTCTGGCTTTCGTCGTCCGAGCCGCGTACTCCATCACCGTATGTGTGACCCGGGCTCGCCAAATATTGGCAAGGACAGACGAGTGAGGTCTCCCATAATTCGTGTCTTCTCCCTCTAACATCCTGCCCATCTGCAGTCTCAAAATTCCCTTCAAATATTATCCCCGTACTCGTGCACACCGCCCAATTCTTCCAAACCCCGGTTTCTTTTGTACCATTAAGACATCGCCCGAAGAATGGCATCAAACGGTTTCTGCAATGCAGACACGAAAGGCCAAGTCTGAAATGGGACCAATCTACTGTCATGTATGTATGTTCTGATCTTCACCGAGTACACAATTAATGACCTCTGTTTCAGCTTTTCATCCCAGGAGCCCGTGTATATGGCCTCGGCGAAAAAATTCCCTTCCACATCCAGCTGAATGGTCCTCTGGATGCTTTGCAAAAACTCCTCATGCCCCAACCGGCAAACACGCCACCACCTGCGTCTTGGTCGATGAGGAAATCCCGTGAAAAGTGCCCCTTGCACACCAAACCAAAAATCAGGGTCTATCTCCTGCGCCAGAGTCAGATCGAAACTAGAGCCCACAAGGCGTGGAGGAACATGACGATCGGCGAAGGAGAGGTCTGGGAACTCCCTCCCGGAATCTGCCGCGAAAGCCAGGACGTCGTCAACCTGGACTGGGCGGGCGAGTTGAAGGCTGATGCAAATGTTACGATAGGCGGGTTCGCCGCCGGCAATGTGTGTGTCAAGGTACATCGTTGCAAACCTTCCAAATCGCCTTTAATAATCCGGATTTCTTCAGGACTTTATCGCATTGGCCGTAGAACCTCCTACTGTGGACAATCAACCCTCGCCTTACCTCTCCGTGACCGAAGCTGACATACATGTCACCCTGACGGATGGAGAAAAATTGGTCGGTGCCTTCGGCAAATTGGTTACTTACCCTTCGGAACCACCTATAGCACAGTAATTTAAAATGAACCACGTTCTATAGTGTAAAACTTCATCCGCATACAGTAATAGCTTTAAAGTACCTTTGTACACGTTCAACCGTCTGCGGTCTCAATGCAGTGGTTATACCGGCGAGTTGATTGTTCCGCAATCCAACGTCGGCCGACTTCATAATTGAAGTCATATATCAAGATGTACGTCTGTGGCGTTTCTTGCCCAGTTCCTTGGTCGTTCCTCAAAGCCTCCAAGATCATAAGGGACTATTATGTGCCTGGATTAGCGTAAATATTTTTTAAATTTTTACCGACATTGATCCTCCTGAGTCCTTGGGGATTACACCTACAAAAGATTACTTCACCTCGTTGGAGGGATGGATGTGTCATATGTTCTTGGATGTTCCTGGTTTTGCCAAGGGCTGACATCTGGTGTAGGGGTAAAATAAGTCCTGCGTAGTGCGTAGGTACTACTACCGTAAAACAAATACTGCCTCAGAAATGCAAGGGTCGGCCGAAAGCAGGCTGACCCTCCCGAGAGACTGTGAAGCCATGAACAGAGAAGGAGTCAACGGAATTCAGCGTTGGTCATGATCGTTATCGGCTGTAAAACTTGTCGTGCTCAATTACCTCAACCCTCCGGATCTGCCTTTCTCGGTATACCAAACATAATGAAAACCCCGTCATCACTGCGACCAAGGACATCGCGACAACGATATAATAAACCACAGTGTGGGGTTTTCGGCGTTTCAGAGCCTGCTTGGACGCTGTATCCATGCCATTGAGGCGAACTTTCACAAAGTCTTCGTGAGCTTTGGCAAAGGCGATTAGACTGGGGTATGCAATTCCGATATTACTGACACACGCACCTTGGATCGCGTCTGTGGTAGAAAGGAACTGGACGTATGGAGTGCCTTTCTCGTTCGAGTCCAAGATAAAGTCCCCGTAGTCCATCAAGACATACACATTACGTACTAGCAATATATGACATGTCAGAACAGGTTGATGATTTATGATTCCGAGTCTGACGCACAGAAAGCCATCCCCAAAACCATGTCATAAGAAGGTTTTGCCCCGGTACTGTATGTGAATGGTTGAAACTGGCATAATGTCAGTCCAAGATCGTGCAAAGATATCGTAACGCACAGTGCCGATGCATAAGCGTTGCCCGTTGGAGTCCATAACGGGAGGGAACCCAATGACTGTAGGATCTCTGCCAATGTCTGACTTCAATTCACCGTAGAAATGTACCAAAGCAAATGCACTTGCAATGTTGCGTCTAAAGGGTGTATAGGGTACGCCATGCCACTAAACTTGAAGGTTATATTAATCTCTTGGGAGCAAGGCAGCAGCCAGATTTTTCCTAGCGATTCGATATCCTCAAGCTGTGCACCGACAAATCCACCGTATATATCAGCGGCTACCGAGCTAGAGTGCATGAGTCATTTTAATTATGGCAACTCAAGTTGATATAGGAAAACTCACCTAGGTACCTGCGGTAACGAAAAGCCGGTGTCCAGCACAACCGTTACCTGCGCGTCATTCGGCGTTGACGCGACTTCTGTGCGGATCGTTATCGACCTTCCGTCAGGGCCGATAAGGCCATCCTCGTCCAATAATATTTGAAAATGCAGGTCGGCAGCAATAGAATTGATGACCGGAAGCTTGGGTTGCATTAGCACGCCTTCAAACCCTGCAATGACCTGGCCAATAGTGAGGCTGCCGCCATAAAAGTCGGTAGGATCTGGGAAACATGTCATCAAAAGCATGGATAATTAAATCGGGCAGTGAACCTTCAGAGCGACCTAGAAGAACAGTAAGGTAATTGGGTGTGGTGTGATTTTGGAGGAAGATGCGATCTAGAAGAGCTGCACCCGCGACAGTAGGAATTGCTTTGTAGATCATCGACCCGTCATTTGGACCAAGGCCTACGATTTTCGTCAGTCGGATGCGGGAAGCAAATACCCATTTTCACCTAAAGTTCCATCGCCTTCTTTGTTCACATTGTCTGGTGTAACTTCCACTATGGGGAAAGTGAGAACTTACACAAGCCTCAGGAGGTGTTACTCACGGAACGCCTGATCAGTAATTGTATACCCTGCAAAATCTACTTCCGCGGTCTTAATGGGCCCTTATGATAGAAGCTGATAAGGGAAGAGCCAGCTAAAGGAGATGTAACGCACCGGTCACCGAACCGACAGCATAGTTAACACCACTGCTAACTTGAGTATCAGCGCTGTTCGGAACGTTGCCTGCTATCCAGATATCCGAGCTGGGGGTCGTCAGGGATTCCAAGTCTTGAGAGACGACAATTCAGGGCACCTCCCAGTATCCACTAACAACCGATATGTCTTCCCCCCAATCTTAACCCCAGCGTAATAACTGACATCGGCGGTATTGTTGAGCTCGGACAATCCAGGCGCCCTCCGCTGATGCTTCGATTGTGAGAGTTTCTTTTCACCATGAAGGTCCAATTGAACGGCAACGACAATGGATGCGGAGACTAGATAAGCTAGTAAAATGCAGACCTCAACGAGAAAAACGCGCATTAGAGATGAAGAAGAGGCGGGAGCGCCGTCTAAGAAACTATGTGCTTGTGGGGGTAGCCAGTCAAGTGGCAACAGCGTATGGGAGAGCCCTTCCTTTTACTTGGCAAGTTGCATGGGCATTAAACGTTAAGTACTTATGTACACGGCATAACTTGCCGAAATCGTTTTGGGGCGTCATTCATCTGCTCCTGCCCAGTCTTATACAGCGAGCGTAATTTTGGACACCCTGATCGATGAAGGCGCTGGGCAATGTAACCACATGAGTTTCATGATCGTGTAATCAAGAAGGGATGTACCTTGATGGCACGCTGAACGTGTATAGATCAAGTATGGGTTATTGTGGACTGGTGAGTGATTTGGATGCCATATTTGTGCTGAGGATCTGCACCTAGAAGTTGAAGTTGAGCGTTGGTACTTCTTGGGCCAGCGAGAAGGATCCACAGAGGTCCCTCACAGACATTTTACTTACCTATAAAGGATTTGTTAGGGTATATGGCGACGGAAGTGTCCACATGTGGATATACAATGCAACCAAGAACCGACGCATGGCTGGGGGATAGCTTCCACACCTGGGCACGGTAAGGTTTAACAATGATTGACCATTCAAGAGAAGGCGAATAATTCGGATATGCGAACCTCATGGTTTCCTTGAGGTTCAAGCCACAAAAGGAGGTAGGGCATCTTAGGGTTCCACTCCGTTGCAGTTTAGGCCCATGCAAGACGGCGTACTTAGTCTTGTTCATTTTCTAAATGTGCCAGATAGCCATCGACCTTCTGCAGAAGATTAGATGTGAAAGCGCTTCGGGAAGGGTTCTTCGCGGACAGACTCAGAGTCAAAATGTAGTTCGGCAGCATCGCTAAAAGAACAAGGGAGGTGTATGGTAAAGTGATTATTGATAGAATTTCCTACAACAGAATGGGGCATTTAAGTTCCTTCCTACCTCACAGGTGGATAATCGTACAACTCACCATGCTCGCAACAGATAGCTTCACATGACTCGAAAACCCAACGTGAAGTGTGACTGCGCCAAGATCAAGCCAAGACCTAACAGTGAAAAAACTGAACAGAATATGGAGTTGGATAGGATTTTAAGGCACAAAAGCGCCTCTGGGAAGTCATGAGAGCCAATCTCCCGTTAGCGCTGACTTCAACAGATACTGTCTCACATAGCGCAAATATTCATCGCAAGAAATAGTACAACAGTGGCCTGCAGTGGTGGCATAAATTGTGGGAGGAACGAAAAGGCGATCATTTTGATGCGGGCAATTCAGTGAACGACAAACACAGCCTCGTGCCAGTCAGAAAACATTCTTCAATACTTGCTCTTCACATTTGTAGGCTAGCTGGACAGCAGCCAGTCTGAGTTTACTCTCGACATTCCTTCCGTCATTCCTTTGCTTTCAGTGTCTATATCATCTCGCTTTCCGTTTTGCTCCCGATGCGTTCGCTTATTCCTCTCGCTCTGCTCCTCACGATCTTTGACTCAACATATGGCCTACGAGTACCCTTCGACGTTCGCATAAATGTTCCACCAAGCCCCCTCTCGCGCAGGGATACTGATATTGGGATTAACAACATTGGGAATGCGCAATACGTTGGGAATGTGACAATTGGGGGTGTGCCCGCTCGGGTGCTTCTTGATACAGGAAGGTGAGGAATTAGTTATAGTAGGCTAGGTTTCCACCCATCGACATTGTTAGTTCCGACTTATGGGTAAACTTTCCTACTACGCAACCAACTGCGACAGACCTGGGGAAGTCTATAACTTTGTCATACGCTGTTGGTGCAGCCTCAGGTGACTAGTTACCAATTAATCACTCGAGAATGTAAAGAAGCTAATAGAACACCAGGCAATGTTCACTCAGCGACAGTACAGATCGGCAATTACAGTGTGGACAACCAGGCGTTCCGTGAGTCTTCTGTGTGAGCCATTCTTCCTCGCCGTCAATGACTTCCCCGCAGTTCTGGTTGGTAACACGAGTACTTTCTCCTCCGACATTCATGCACAGGGATACGATGGTCTTTTTGGACTTGGGCCCAACAAGGGCAGCGTCATCTATCAGAAGCTGTCCGGCGACACAGGCGACACGACCCTCGTAAATCTCTTCCAACAAAACACTTCCGCAGAAGCCTACATCACTCTACTCCTCGACCGCAAGAACGGGCCCGCCCAATCGTTTACGGGGCAGCTCACGATTGCCGAGCCTGTGCCGGGTTTCGAGAACATTACGAGCATGCCCGTCCTCGACGTCGACACCGTCAACAAGCTCCTGGGCTCCGACCAGCACTGGCAGGCCATTACGGACAAGGATGTTGGCATCATTGGTCCCGATGGAAATCCGATATTGGTAAATTCGATCGTGCCCAGCGCACCGGACGGCACATATGTCGCAGTGTTTGATTCGGGCTTCACGTTCAGCCAGGTTCCCCGCGATGTGTCTGACGCTATCTATGGGAGGGTTCAGGGTGCTGTGTATGATACGACGAGCGAGTATTGGACTGTGCCCTGTGGCCAGTATCTCAACATATCCCTTGGATTTGGTGGTGTGCAGTACCCAGTACATCCCCTCGATACCGTTGACGATAACTTTGACGCCACGGATGCCAACGGCAATCGAGTCTGCATTGGAGCCGTAAGTTGGTATTTCTTTTGCACACCGCAGCGCTGATTTCCATGTAGTTTCAACCGATCACCTCTGCCTTCAGTCTTCTTGGTCATTACGACATGATTCTTGGCATGAGTTTCAGTAAGGCTGCCCTCTCATGCTCTATAATCTCCTCACTGACAGCGTTACCCAGTGCGCAATGCTTATACCCTGTTCGACTTTGGTACTTGGGCGGACGGAAGCAGTGGCGAGCATCCATTCATCCAGTTATCCTCCACTACAAACTCTGTTCAAGCCAAGAAGGACTTCATCAGCATTCGCCTCGGTGGCACCGATACAACGGGTGACTCTAAATGGGCACTCCTCCCCGCTGACCAGGAGCAGAAGTCGCCCGTCTCCGCAGAGGAGAAGAAAAAGTTGTACCAAGAGATGATCCTCAGCCGCTGGCCATACATCCTCGTGGGATGCCTTGTAGCCGTTCTCCTCGTCGTCGGCTTCTGCGTGTGGAGGTGCTGCTGCAGCGCTAAGGCTAAGGCGCGAAAGGCTGCGAAGAACAGGAAGAGCAAGAAGGTCAGCAAGCTCTTCTCAACGGAGCCCGCGAGCACAGCGTACCTGCCCCTCGAAGCGCCGCACAAAGGCGAGCACTCCCCCGCATACGACCAACACGGCCACTCCAACAGCCAGTACTCCCTCGGCTCCCAACACCAAGGCCAGCAGCAGTATGGTGCTGCGGCCGACTATTACAACAGCGCACCAGAACAAAAACCTAACCAGTATCTCCCACAGCAATACCCCGGAGCAGCACCACACCACGGCTACGCGCAATGATTACGGAGAAGTGAACTCTCTTCAAGACATGGGATGTGGTTGCGTTTATATCCATTCAAGTATGCATTGGTATCAGAGGCACGGACTCCTTCCACATAACGGACAAGTTGATTAGCGATGCACGGGTGCAAGGCGATCTGATACTAATTACATTTTCACTCGCTGCGCGATTCTTAATACGACAGACACAACACAGCTAGCTGTATTTTTTGAAATGTATCATCCTTTGAGGACTATGAGTCGTTGAAAGAGTCATTGACGGTGGTAAAATGCGGTAATTCTTGTGAAGGTTTTACACCCGCCGGCGACCGCCGGTTAAATATTGGCTTCACCACCGCGTTTTCTCTTCTTGATCAGTGATGTGCTTCGTCGATGTGAGCTCTGATTCAGAAAGCCCAGCCTCCTCCAAATCGATTTTGAAGGACACTCAATGATGCAAGAAAGAAGTGGTCCGAATAGGTCCGAGTCAATGTGCTAAGTTACAAGTATGTCCATCAGTGCATTTTGACGTTTTTTCTTCATACTTCGACCCTCGCAAGGCATTTATAGCGCAGCTACCATCATGGAGCAAATTATGACGAGCCGCGTTTGAAGCACATGGACGCAAGGTAGTCTGCTGACTCTGATTTCTGTCAAGCAATAATTCACATGTCTTCTGCCCGAGATGATAGATGTGATTGCTTGCATAAATGCTCGTGATAATCCAGCCTTTTGCAATGAGTCCCTATGTCACCAACGCTCACCTCCAAGCTGTTCAGTTACGCGCCTCACGCACAAAGTCTTGCTAATGATTATTATTTTCTGATTTTGCCCGGATTGATACTCTTTAGTGCGTGGAATACAGCACCCATCTACGAAGGTTTACTAAACGGCACTCTTCCTTTCAAAAGTCACGATATCTTTTCTGTTTTTATATCAGCTATTCCTCTATCCCTCGTTGTTCTCGCCTCTTCGCAGAATTCCGGGCCCTCCTCTCGGTCACCTCCTCTATGGGCAGTTTCCAGCGATCATAAACGGGGAAGCTGGTATTCCCCAGCGGGAGTGGGTCAAACAATATGGACCTGTTATTCGCGCTGTTGGTCCCCTTGGCTTGGAAAGGTTGATCTTTATGAAACCGGATGCTCTCCACAAGATTTTGGTGAGCGATTGGGTTGACTATCCAAGGGTATGTCTTGTATCGAGTTTGATATATTATCTCATTTTTAAAATGCAATCGTTTAAGCCTGGTTTTATGCGAAGCACCTTGGGATTGACTGCTGGCTGGGGCCTTCTCACTGTCACCGGCAATGAACATAAGCAAATGCGAAAGTCCATGAATCCTGCCTTTTCAATTCCAAATCTCATGGCTCGTGAGGTCCCTGTTATTTACCCACACTTTCTATCTGAATTTAATCTTGCAGAGATGGACATGTATTACGAGCCGACAGAAACGTTGGTCCAGGCCATCTCCGAAATTTGATGTTTTACTGATCATGCGTCCTGTGGTGTTGTAGTTTGATTCAACTTCTGGGATCGAAGATCGATGCTGCGGAGAATCCAGCAGAGGGGTCTACTCAGCTGATGTATGAATGGAGTAAGTTTTCAAACGAGGTCCTTTGTCTATTCCATTCCTCGTCTTTACCGCGTCCCACCAGTGAGTAAAGTCACTCTCGACATCATCTGCAAGACTGCTTTTGGCTACGAAACCAATTCGCTTCGCCAGGACGACAAAGGAGCCTATGCTATGAGCGATAAAGCCATGATGGAACAAGTGGTTCGTCATAATTATCTTTGCCTTCTTTGCACTGATATGCTCACCGTTGCTTCACGTTTCCAGCTGACATTCCTAGGCGCAGGACACGAAACGACGGCGTCAGGATTAGCATGGGTACGACGAAACCCCCTTTTGTATCCCTTAATTTTCAAACGAACACGTAGACTCTTTGGCTTCTCGCGAACGATAAAGAGAGCCAGACCCGACTTCGTGATGAAATTACTCCTCTGCTGGCCGACAGCCCTCGGCCCGACTACCGAGTCCTTAAAGACCTCCAATGGCTGGACTGCGTTATGTATGGCATTTATCCTTTCTGATTACGCCTCTTACACATATCGCACTTTCCACAGAATGGAGAGTCTGCGGGTATTACCCCCTGTTCCAATGACCTTCCGATCTGCAAATAAGACAGATTACATTGACGGTATTCTAGTTCCTAAGGGGACTATCCTATACATCCCTGTATGTGATGCCCTCGACAGTTTACAGATCCAGTTGACGACAGTATACTAGATTCGTGTTATCAACACGTGGAAGGAATTGTGGGGAGAAGACGCAGAAAGGTATAGCTTTTTTTCACCGTTATCCGTTTCGCCATCATATTTAACCTGGCAACAGCTTTAGACCTAGCCGCTGGCTTAACCTGCCAAAGGCTTACCAATCCTCGTCTTCTACTCTTTCCTTCCTTTCCGGCCCTCACGCATGCATCGGAAAGACGCTGGCGATTATTGAGATGAAAGTTGTTCTGGCGTGAGTAATATGCCTTTTTATTTGATCGATTTCTGAGAGTCTTCACAGGTCATTAATTGCGAATTTCGAGTTTGAGCCCGCATATGTAGGTCAAGTTGCGCAGCCAACAGCCGCCGTGACAATGAGTACGTGCCCAATGTCTTCTTATGTTACAAAACTCACGACATTCCAGAGCCAAAGGATAATATGCCTCTCCGAATCCGCCGCGTTAATCGCAAATAACGCGTCCGTTCAAGTGTGGGACATAAATCAACGGAACCTACGTTTACATCAGATCCCATGTACTATAGTTGAAGTATGAACCGGTATTCCAAACGAATATACTTGAACTTCTGGGCGATTTTTGCTGTGATGGAGCTGGACACAACAAATCAACCTTTGGGTCGACGCGATGTGATCTTGAACGACGTTTGAATTGTTAAAATAGATATAATATGCACTAGGGAAGCTGAGAATACAGATTCGTCCCCAAATCGGTTGTGAAACTGGATAAAAATGCATGCATATTTAAATGGTGAGAGCGAGTATGTAAGGTATTGGTACAATGGTATTCTCAAAGTACGCGACTCGTCGAAATCATTCTACAACAGCAATCAGGTTCTAGAATCCCCGAATTCATCTGAACTCAGTCAATGAAGTATAACGAGCCAAGGCCCATAGCTATATACAGTTCGGAGCCATTGTTGTCATTACCTTGCGGTGCCAAGTCAATGTTACTTATATCCACTTGTGGGTGAGAGAGGTGTGCACAGGTTGTCGTTTGCCATACGAAAACAATAGGATTGCATCGTTTCCGAGGGACTTGAAAAAGGAAGGCGTTTCCCATATTCACTGTATCATGTAGCATGGTATGTAGTGCCACGTGTATTGGAATGGCAATCGCTCCGTGTTCGTCAATTGCCTACGATGTTACGAGGCATGTTCTTCAAGTGCCACCACAAGTGCCACCAGAACAGGTAAAAGCGGATGCCCTTATTAGTTAAGTAACTGTACCAATGAGTGAATAAACCAGCCTTTGCATTCCAGAGACGTCACGCGCAAGTGGGAATTATTCTTGCACATACGGTATATGTAGGGATGGGGATGATATTGATACATATGGGTGGACACGATAAGTAGACAGAAGTGAATGACGAGAGCGATTT
Source organism: Blastosporella zonata (assembly GCA_018856295.1). Lineage (NCBI taxonomy): Eukaryota > Fungi > Basidiomycota > Agaricomycetes > Agaricales > Lyophyllaceae > Blastosporella > Blastosporella zonata. The sequence goes on along the minus strand of JAFLHD010000014.1, from coordinate 71,402 downwards.
AAAGATTAGACATTAGATCCATGCGGGGGGAGCGAGCGAGAGAACGGAGAGAAGTCGGTTAATCAGCAGCAGACTCCGCGAGCGGGGAGAACCATTCTTGAATAACCAAGAACTTCTGGAATCCACGGTCTCCCGTGAACCCGCCCGTCACCAGGATGAAATGAGCCAGGCAGACTGCAGGAGAATCTCAGTGCAAGGTCTTGAATTGGATGAAGTATGGACGCACCGGCAATGATTACAGCAATCACCTGGGAGATGGGATATGTCTTCTCCTGCGGGGGCACAGCGTCTACAATGGGTTTCTCATTGGAGTCTCCAATGTCTGCACGATCGACTCGGATGGCAGTGAAGAGACCAGTGTTGAGATCAAAGGCAGTGTTTGCTTCTTTCACCACCGAAGCTTAAAAAAGATGATAGGTGAATGACGCGACCCCTAAAGCATAAAGGCCAACGAACCTTTCACATCCTCGCCCTGCTCCCCAGCTTTGTTCATTCCTGTTCTGAACCAGTCTTTAATATGTTTCATCTCGCCCTGTGTGGCCTGCTTCGCAGAAGTGAGCTCCTTGAATGAGTAAAATGATAGACCCTGCCCGAGGGCGTCATCGAGACCGTATGCCTTGCCAATGGTGCGCCGGATAATCTGCCCCCCGCTCAGGTCTCCAAGGTAGCGCACGTACGAATGTGCTAGCAAAGGCGACGGGTCTGGTGCATCAGCAAGCTCTCGTATACGAGCGACGTAAGCCGTAAGCGCCGGGGGGTTGTCTTCCAGGAGTGCAGTGTGTATCGGGTGGCTCTTCCATGATAGATCAGGCATATCGAGGAGAAAGGCGATGTCGGCGGCCAGTGGTGGCCCTCGGGCAAGCAGCGTTGGGTTATATGTGGGTTCAAGGGTGGGATGTGTAGCGTGCTGCTCGAGGGCCTGCTCGAATGCACTGTACGACGCATGTGATATACGAATGACGATAGTAAATGGGGGCACTCACTCATATACATGCCAGAGCATCATAAGGTATCTTATGTACTCCTCCTTGGGTAGCCGCCCTCTGAGGAGAGCGAGAGCCCCAGGGCTGTTCTCTACGGTCTCATGAGCCTTGCGTGTGCCCTCTCGTAGGAGAGTGGCCAGTGGGAGGGACAAATCTTGAGTTGACATGGTAGTGCGCTGAATACAGAGACTATCTCCTTAATTATGTTTTTTATGTAAAAAAAAGTTCCGAATCAGAATGGCGTGCTACTACTACATCACTATGACACTGCACAGCACTGTGTCCTAGGGCCCATTCTCCTGATAAGTCATGCTATCAAGCCTGAGCCATCTCCTTTACGGTCTTCTCTGCACCCCCTCCATGCACCCATGTGTCTGAAAGCGGAATAGAACACGAAAATCAATTTCGGATCTTATCAGATAGCAACCTCGGCGCGGCTGCCTTTGATCGATCAGAAAGCCGTCCAAAAAAGGAGAGCCCATAGCGATACAATGGGGGCTCCGATCAAGCGAATAGACATGTTATTTATTTATATGGGCGAAGTACTTACAAGTTGTAGTTCTCCGTGGCTACAACAAAATCTAGATGTAGTATCGTCCGTGATACAAATGGTACATACAGGTGAAGGTTATTGTACAAGGTGTCGCTCGAAGCAAAAATACATGGCACAGGTTGGAATCCGAAGTCGAAGTTGGTCGAATAGAAATCGAAGAAAGTTTATGAGCATCGAAGGAGGAAAGTGGGGGGTATGTGGAGAAGTTGTTCTCTCAAAGGTTGGACTCGGCGGAAAACAACTGTAAAGGGATCTCGGTTTAATTACAGGCCCGGCCGAGTTTGGACACACAACATACCGCGCCCGTATCCACGTGTGATGTCTTCGGCGCCGGTGGGATCGACGACGATCGAGTGCGCTTGTTCGGTTTGGGAGGCGACGCTTTCTCGTCTGGGAACAAGTCAGAATCATTAAAAATAAGCTATACTTAATTCTATTCATCACATTGCGCTTACCTGATTTATTTTCTCCGAATGGCGCCTCATCCATGCCTCCGTCGACGAAGTTTAGAGTACCGGGTTCTGCAGAAGGTTCTACAATGCAGTACCAGACATTGAGTTTTTTTTATTACAACAATACAACGGCTGATTGTTATGGACTCACTCGATTCTGAGCCCATCAAGACGCCGCCTCCAATCACCCTCCAAGAAATCGGGAAGAAGTTCTTCTTTTTACTTTCTTCGATGGCCGTTATGGGTTTCGGCGGAAGAGTGGCAGGAGGGGGCACAGGCAGGAGGCGCTCTGGCTGTGTACTTATCGGCGACTCCTGGGGGGAGGCATCGCTGTGTATGCTATAAGAGGAATAAATAAGATCAGATCATAAGTGATCCACCGTGCTAATCACAAGAAATGGCGCTAAACTCACAAAGTACATCTCGACCCATTCGGACAAGTTCCATCAACCTTGTAGAACCTGCAAGGTTTGGCTGGAAGGCAGGCAACAATCCGTCGTCGTCAGCGACCTTATTCGACTCGAGAAAAGAAACGATGCGCACTTTTATAATTGACGGCCTTGTGGCGGATGTCTGTCCGTGAACGCGTCTTAGACTTCGTTGCGGGTGAGATGGGTTGTACGTAGCCGTACGTTCTATAGACGTTCGGCGAGGCGACGTATGCCATATCAAGCGTCAGAGGGACCACCGGGCCAGGAGGGGTGGGATAGAATGGGGAGACATGGACTAGAGGCTGCTCGTCCATGATGCGAACCCGCGACTGGTACTGATGGTAGTGCTCACTGTAGTTCGGGTCCTCAGTCACGAACAGGACGTCGTCAGACAACGAGCTTGATGTGGAGTTGGAGTTGGAGAGCGTCCTCCCTGTGTCGCGGCCGTAGAGGTCAGAGTAGTATATATGCGGCGGGACAAAGCCCGGAGAGAACACTGGCGACCCAACAGGTCCTATGTAAGGGTTTCCCCAATGGCCTATAGGCGGTGAATATCCCATTGCTTCAGGTGCGGGCCTCTGCGCCGTAGGGCTGTCAGCTGAGAAAGGAGTGAGTTCAGACATCCAAAGAAATTTCGGAGCGCTCACGAGAGAAGTCCGAATTTATATCATCCCCAGGCGAGATAGTGTCATTTTGTATGTCGTCAGAATCTAGATATGATTATTCAAAGAATCAAGATCAATGTTTCGATACTCGGGGGCCATTTATCAATAAATCAATGGGCGAACCTTCCGGGAATTGCGTGGCATGTTTGAACCGACAGGTCGAGCCGCTACCACATCTACCCGCAGCGTAGTATCGACATGGGCTAGGACTGTAGGGTGGTACGTTGTTCGAGAGGACGTGCGCAAAGTCGCACTCATTTGCAGTAAGGGGGCAACCAGCATGCTGGAAGAACCTGCAAGGTTTGGCTGATCAAACCCACACCGATAAGCCACGAGTCTAGATATAAACTATAATACAATAGGGCTAATGACATACTGTGACGTTTTTTGGCAGGAGGCCGTGGCTTTCTGTGCTGCGACGGTTGCATAGCACGGGGGAGCGATTGACAGCGGGGGGCGCGAAGAGAAGCGGGATGTGAGGGGAAGGGGAGACAGAGGGGAGGGGGGGTGAGTTTACAATAGTGCAAGCGCCGAAGGGCCACACAGATCTTTAAGTCTTCCGAACAAAGATCTAGATGGCCACACTTGGCTCTGAAGCTGGCCGCTCTTGTACCGTCCCTCGTCCAGCGGACAATGGGCACCGGCGATCGGAATTGAACAAAACGTGCTGCACACAGAATGTCGCAAAAACGTATTGAATACCTTGAGCGTCGTGCAAACAACAAAGTTTATGGACATGAGGTGGTGGCTCTTAGCGTATCCGGCGATATCAGGCTGCCCAAATTATCGTGTACATTTCAGGGAGGGGGATGGACAAAGATACCGGCGTGACTGTGAAGACAATAAGAGGCGTGTTGGGTTGAATGTTATCAATGAAATTCTGGTCCCCTGTTCGCCGGCGAATTTTCCCACTTGTAGCCTAAATTTGCACCTCCTCAGACCTACCCGCAAAGCGCCCTTATTGTCATAGGAATCGCTGACTTCTCCACAAAAAACATGCCATGATGCTATATGGGGGAGCGTGGTTCCTGATCTTACTTGGAATAGCTTATTGTCTTTCTTGTTTAGTTCCACATCGAGGAGATCTCAGACTCACCGAACAAGAGATTGGCTATTAACATTCCCTCCAGCGAACAGTGAGCTCCCAAACAGCGCCCCGGCCTTCACTGGCGTCTTGCCACAGGCGCGTATAATCTAGGGCGAGGTGAGGGCTGCTGGTCCGCATCTGATGGAACAGGACTCGAGAAGTACGAATCACATGCTCAATCACGTCAACCCTTCGTTTCCATAACTGGTAAGTTGGAGCGTTCGGATGAAAGTAGGCTGTAGACCGAAGGGCGTTCGCCGTTCATCATCCTAGGTCCCATTTGTACTCAAGATAATAATGAATGCACAGCGCGCTCAGCCACAGGGCATAGGCTGAGTCTCACCATGAACAACAGTTCATCAAGGCCCTGAAAACATGCCGGGCAATGTCGGGTATGGTGGTGGGCGCGAAGCCAAGTTCAAATTTTCATAAACTGGCGACCCGAGTGTAGAGAATAAGGTAATTTCGATACCGTGGGCATTACTTATTGTTTTGCCAGAACGGGTTTCGGAAATTAACACGAGAGGCAAGTGAGTCGAAGTGTATGAGAATTACATCGGTTATCGTAAGAGTCGAGCGTGAGTCGTAAGGCAGTAGAAGATAAAATACATCGAAAAACTCATCGAAGGGTATTTCGATCAATGATCATGGCTGAGAAGCGGTGTTCGTTCGGTGGGAGATGTTGAGGGTGTCTGGGTATCGACTGGAATCCGTGTTTCTGTTGGCGGGGGAGGGCAGGAAGGTTGTGTGACATCTGACTTGCAGACAGGGCACTGACGAAATATCAAAGATTGAGCTTAGGCGTTGATAGATATGACTCACCAGTTTCTTCCGTTGGATCAGCCATTCATCAATCTCGTCGAGGTGGAAGATATGATGACATGGTAGCACCCTGATCTTGTCGCCTTTCTCAAATTCGCACAAGCAGATGGCACATTCAACCTGCGTCTCAAACCAAGGCCGGTTCTTCGACTTTTTCGGTGGATGGGAGGTTGAAGGATTATCCGCGTTATTGCTTTCGGGTATTGATGTAATTGTGTCTTTGGGGGTTACTGTTGTTGCATCGTTCAAAGTGACGTCACCTGCTTCGAGCTGAGCGTCCGTAGGCTGTCTTGAACGAACGACAGGCTGATCCCCTTCATTCTTTTCCCAACCACCACCGGTCCAGATGTGCCAGGGAAGGTTTCGTACGACATCTTCCGGAGCTCGGTCACGTTGGGCAGCACGGGCGGCTCGTATCCGGTGAACCAATAGAGTGATAAAAGTCAGCGCCGATGGAAGGAGTAAAATGACCACAAATGTGATAATAGGACTGATCTTGAATTTAGTAGAATGAAGGCTGCTCAGAGTACACGGAACTTACGAATACCATTCCCAGGCCGAGTACTCGGCTGTTATCAAGAGGGAAAGAGTGCGAAGCCCTGAGTGTGACGTATTCGAGGAGTCGATGAGAGATGATAGGTGCATGTAATCCGAGTACTTGATGTACGTTGCAGCAATCCTCACGTCAGAAGAGTCCTCTGGAAAAGGAATAAATGATCTCAGGGACCTGAATGGGGGGAAGAAGCTCCAGACGCACCAGGACTATACATGTTAACGAGAGTATCAGGATATCCAGAAGTCTCAGGATTGTCTCCTCCGACGACCACGGCCTTCGCCCCCAAACGCTGTGCCTCTCGAACCTTCTTCACAAACTCACACTCGCCTCGCTGCACCAACGCAATCCACGGTTCAGTTGGTTGGTTTGGTCCACTGAGACAAAGATCTGGACAGCCCATGTTGGGCTGGGGGAACGCAAAACTGTCTAAAGAACCACATGGAACAGTGAAGGACGACACAGGAATCACGTATCCCAAAATCGCATCATGAATTTCCGCGCCGAAAGCAGCTTGTGGGGAATCAATCACGGATACTCTCGACGACTGATATACACGGACTTACCTGGTCTCGATGAGAATGAAACGACAGGATTGCGATCTACCACTGATACCGTGCTTTCTGCGCCCCATGCCCATCCCCACAGCCAACTCCTCTCAGATTTCGCAATAAAAGTGATGTTTGAGTTGTCTGAGATGTAGTCGACAGGCTGAGAGTGGGTCTTGTAGACAAAAAGCAGAGCAAGAGGGGCCCAAAGCCATGCTCGTGGCATGCTGGAGCAACAGTATATGTGATCTGCGGCCTTCTGCAAAGTGCAGGAGCAAGAGGGCTGTCCGTTGCGTCCCCATCAATTCTCATTTGATGCACGTGTTAATGATGGCATTTCCAATTGGTGGCAGTGCAGTGCCCCTTGCAACCTTCCTCCCATTCGGCAGCCTTCTCGTCTGCCACCGCCAGGACAACGACCTGCTCTTCTTGTAACATTTCTCTGTCATCTATACTCATAATTTAATCTCAATTATTTCGCCAACCATGAATACCCCAGAAGAGCCTGACCGGAAAGCTCGGGGAACCAGCGAAATGGGTATCACCAACATTTATTAATGCATAATGCAGGCTTTGGGGGCCGTCGACGGCGCCACTGCCAAAACTTAGCATGTTGTCTTCCCCAGGATTTGGTTCTCATTTGTCCTCTTTCAGCACGTCCAATCTCTGTTTGTCTATTTGTTCAGACAAAATTTGAGACGTGAATCCACGATTTCAATCAATTGCATGACGTTTGCAACGCAAGGACGTTTTTTTCGTTACCCAAAATTTGGTTTTAAATAAGCGAGGTTGAGCGGCTGTCGATGAATATTTGAATCTCCCCTTCTTCTTCGTTATAGCCTAAGTATACTGTATAGGAAAATACGAGAATTTTTAGCTGTTACATCATCAATTTTGACGCATAGACTTTTTAACCGTACAAGTTGTAAGAAGATTAACGTTGAGCCGCCGCGACTCCGGATCTTCAAGCTTCAGGGCTCGCTTAAGTCCCGCGATGACCACTCTATTATTGAAGCGGACAACGTCCACACGATGCCACCGACTGCACGCGCCTACATACCTCATCTGATCATTCTCGGGTGCGGGTTTGTCGCATATGTATGCTTCTCTCGGCTATTCACAGTGGTTACGCAAATTGAAAGTCTATTCACGAGCTATAAAGAATGGGCAACCGGATCCCTAGTCTCCCCGTTCTGTCGTGCGAGGATGCGTGTCTTTCTTCTTTCTGCTCTTGGGTTCTGCGCGAGCGTGCTTGGGCACAAGGCAAGTGTTACCGACCAGTATGTTGCAACGGAGGGGCCTATTGCAAAGGCGGGGTTGATCGCCAATATTGGGTCTGGGGGATCCAGATCATCTGGCGCCCTTGTGAGTTCTCACTGTTATGTGATTCAGGAAACTGACTGAATTCCTTTTGAAGCCTGGTGTCGTCATAGCGAGTCCCAGCACAGTAGACCCGGACTATCTCTACACCTGGATTCGTGATTCCTCTCTCGTGTACAAAACTCTCGTTGACCAGTACGCCTTCACCTTTTCACGCACTCAAGGACAAATCATTTGACAGAATTCTATAGATACACTCTCGGCGAGGATATCACCCTGAGGGGACACATAGATGACTTCGTCTGGTCACAGACAGTTCTCCAGCAGGTGCCAAATCCTAGTGGAAACGTTACGACTGGGGGCCTCGGAGAACCAAAGTTTCTCATCGATCTCGAGGCTTTTACGGGCGGCTGGGGACGACCGCAGAAAGGTATGCGTCTTCAGACTTCAAATACTTCGTTTGATGTTTAAACTTACTGAAATTCGTAACCAGATGGCCCTGCTTTACGCAGCATCGCCCTCATTACCTACGCAAACTGGTTACTTGAACACAAGAACATGACCTACGTCGCACAAAAGATATGGCCCGTCGTCAAACTCGACCTCGACTATGTCACCAACCGATGGAACACCTCTGGGTATGTATACCCTCAAATTCTCTTCATGTCTCATATATATTCGATGCAGGTTCGACCTTTGGGAAGAAGTTTCGGGCGCCTCTTTCTTCACCTCGTCAGTGCAACACAAGGCTCTGCGCCAAGGCGTCACTTTCGCGAAGAAGATCGGTCAGGCCAGTGCCGTCGCTAACTGGAGCATCCAGGCCGATAACATCCTCTGCTTCTTACAAGTAAGCTCATTTTTCCCTTTCCCTTATAAGCACGATCTGCTGACCATGGCATCGAAGTCATACTGGAACCCTACAGGTCTCCATATCACGTCAAACACCAACGGAGGACGATCCGGCATCGATGCCAATTCCGCTCTCGCATCAATACATACCTTTGACGCTGCTGCAGGCTGCGACGCCACTACTTTCCAGCCGTGCTCTGATAAGGCACTTGCTAGCTTGAAAGTTTACGTCGACTCTTTCCGCACTATCTACACGATCAACAACCAAACTTCTGCTCACGGTGCCGTCGCCACTGGTCGCTATCCCGAAGATGTATACTACGGCGGAAACGTATTTATGAATTTCATGCGACTCCAAGACAAAAAGACCTGACCGTTTTCCTTGCATCTTTTAGCCTTGGTATCTTACCACCGCAGCTGTCGCTGAGCAGCTCTACGATGCCCTCATCGTCTGGCAAGCCCAACGCTCCCTTACTGTTACCAGCACATCTCTTGCATTCTTCCAACAATTCCTCTCCTCAGTCAAGCCAGGGACTTACGCATCGGGTTCGAAAACCTACACGACACTCGTGGACGCCATCAGGCAGCACGCCGACGACTTCCTGGCCGTGAACGCCAAGTACACGCCGGCTGATGGAAGCCTCTCGGAGCAATACAATCGGGACACCGGGGTTCCCCTTAGCGCGGAGCACCTTACGTGGAGTTATGCCTCGGCGCTCACAGTGTTTGCGGCGCGGGATGGAAGGGTGTTGCCTAGCTGGGGCGCGAAGGGGTTAAAGGTTCCTAGTGGCGTGTGTGTTGGTAACCCAGGCCCTATGGTCTCGGCAACATTCAGTGTTGTTGCAGATACGGTTTTCGGTGGTACGTCTTCCCGTTCTCGACGCACTGTATATCACTCACTTTTGGCTTAGAAAACATCTATTTGACGGGCTCCATTGATGAGCTGCAGAACTGGTCAACTGATACTGCCCTTCCTCTGTCTTCGGCCGCTTACCCTACATGGAGCAGTGAGTCCATCTTCGTGATAAACTATGGGGGCTAACCTTTGTAACCAGTCACGCTCAATGTACCCGCCAGCACGAACTTCGAGTTCAAGTTCATCAGGAAGAATAACGGAGCTGTGACGTGGGAGTCTGACCCCAATCTCCAGGCGACGACTCCCGAGAGTGGAAACGCCCACCTTTCCGCCGCCTTATCAATGTGCAATGGGCGCAATTGGGCATGCGAGCATTACTTAGCGATAAAAGCCCTGAACCCTTTACGACAACCTTTAAAGAACTGACATACCTCAACCTTAAAGTTGATTATTATCGACTGTTTCTCTGGAGTAGATGGTTTATTCATGGTACTGGTAGTGGTGGCACGGAGTACGTGTCTATTGGTTGCATGAGTTCATATGCGACGTGGACGCGTTCTGTACACGTGCTGCGAATATTTGGACGTGTATGAGTACGTGACGTCGATTGTATTGGGCCTCCCTTGAAGTGGCTGATTCCGTCGTTGTCATCTCCTGGACCCAACCTCCACAACCTCCTTATCACACTCCTTATGGCATTCCTAGATAAATTCAAGAAGGGTGCGCAGAAGGCAGGCATTCAGGCGACTGCTTTCATGCATGCAAGCTCGACCAAGGTGGCCAGCGGCTCTAGGGACTTTGTGCAGGGATTCACTCTTCCTGGAGAGGCGGAAAAGGCTGCTGGCATCCTAGACAGCTTTTTAGGTTGGAGGCTACATACGGGGTGCTTGAGGATATGTCACTGAAATTTCTGCACCAGCCGATCCTGAACGACCAGAATCAGCACTCAACTCGATACCCAAAGCTGTTTTGCAGCGTGCGAGAGGTACATCCTTACGCCTAGTCATTCAGCTTTTTTAAATTTATTTTACATAATAAATTGTGCAGGTCTCGCCGTATTCCAAGTCCTCAAAGCTGGTTTCGTCTTCTCAGGCAAGGCAGGCTCGGGAATCGTCATAGCGCGCCTTCCCGACGGCTCGTGGTCTGCGCCTTCCTGTATCGCTACAGGAGGCCTTGGATGGGGTCTTCAGATAGGAGCAGACATTACCGACTTCGTCATTGTGCTCAACAGTGAAGACGCCGTCAAGGCGTTCTCGATTGGTGGCAATGTTACGATCGGGGGGAACATTAGTGCCTCAGCAGGTCCTATTGGCACTGGAGGTAGTGTACAAGCCACTCTTGCGCACCCCGCGCCGATGTTCTCGTACTCCAAATCAAAGGGTGCGTACACAGCCGCCTTGCTTTATCATCTATCCATCTTTTGTAATTGGAGCTGATTCTGATGGCATATTTCCCGCCTTCTAGGTCTATTCGCAGGGATGTCACTCGAGGGAACCGTACTCATCGAACGCAAAGACGCCAACCGCGACTTCTATGGCTCGCCGGTATCAGCAAAGGACATCCTTGGCGGACGTGTTCCGCCTCCTGAGGTAGCATCGCGGTTGTACGAGATCATCGAGGCTGCAGAGGGGCTGGACGAGTCTGGGCTACCCGAAGAATCATACGTGCCAACTGGGGACGGGAATCACATTGGTGTTGGACGCGGAAACCACCATACTGTCTTCGACGCTGATGGCCACTAAATACGCGCGGCAGCAGCCTTTGATTCAAGCCCTACATACACCTTTACGATTATGCCTGTTCGCGATCTCTTCCTACTCACCTAATATCTTCCACTGTACAACACGGATCCCTAACTCCCTCTTTTGCACTTGACCCTGGCACTGGCACCCGCCAATCCCCAAAAGCTTTATAACCAAATTATAGATCTCAACATTAGGGAAGCGCTCCATGATGTAGGTGTTGCTCGCGGTCGAGTGCCAATGATCCCCGGTTTTGGCTTTAGTACCAGACTGATGCAGCGCCTTCACGTCGGTGGAGAAAGGCCCATGTGCGATGAACATTGCATGCATCGACAGCTCGTTGTTATCGTACCCGTGGTTCTGTTTATACCGTCAGTCAGACACGACGATCAAACTGAGAATAACTATCAATACATACCCCTTTGCTCATGCCCGTATCGCCCTCTGCCTCCGTAGTAAGTATGTACCCAATCTTCGGCACGACATACACCGACGCAATCCTCTCATTGTGCGAAAAGTGGTATCTCTCCGGCATCGTCTCATGCGTGTACACATCAAACTTCTCCGAGTTCTCCCCTGCCGCCTTGAGCAACAGCTCGAGATACCGTGTCTCGTTTGAGCCAGGGCGGAAGCGAATGCCCATGGACGGCCAGCCGTCTTCGTGCTCGATGTCAGCGAGACCCTGCTCGCCGATGATATCGTCCATGTACACGGCCTCCGGGTGGGATGTATCCGTCATCCCGTGGTCGCTCACGAACACGATGTCGACGATATCGGTGAGGTTGCGCGCTTGCAGAGAAAGCTGTAGGTCCTTCGCAAAAGTGTCCACTTCGCCGAGGGTTCGCTATATCAGGGTTTTGTCAGCGTTACAAAGTGAAGGTGTCGTGGTAATGTTCTCACATTAACAAGAGCAGACATCGGGCCAGTAGCATGGCCGGCTTGGTCGAGTGATGGTTCGTAGGCTTCGGAAGAGAACGGCATCAGAAAAGGTGGAGATTATCATAAATGCTGTGGCCTACCCATAATTAACTGTGGCCGCAGTTCATCGGGAAGATCGACCCATTCAAGAATCTGGTCAAGTTTCTCCGACAAAGGTACATGATCCTTCCAAGGCACAAAGTAAGTCGAGCTAGCGCCAGATGATGTCTTGGGAGGTCCTGGCCTGTGGATTGGTGAGGCCTCGAACGCGAAAGGGCTGGAAAGCTTCAACTAACCACATGAGATTAGCCGTAATAACACCAGCCTTCCCTGCCGTTTCCCACATCTGATGCAAGGTTTAGTCACTCAGAACGCCCTGGTAAAGTATCTGACGTACTGGTTCGCCAAACCACCATTCAGGATTCCAACATGACTCGATGCGGTTATAATGGAATGTGGTCTGCGACACGGGATCCCAGAAGTTCTAGAATTAGTTATATGTGAGCGAATCGTACATGTGGAGGATGGGAAACCGCACATTCGCCACAATTCCGTGGGACTCAGCATGGAGGCCGGTCCTATCATGTATATGTTAGTAAAGAGGTGTAGTGGGCCAGATTCGGTTTCGTATTACACCTAACGCTGATCCGGCGTCGTTTCATCAAGGCTCGGACCTCCTTGGACGCGGCGGAGTGTTGCCGTGGTCTTTGCATGCCTTTCAGCTCCCGAGGGTATCGTATACCCCGCTTCGACAGCTGGTGGTTCAGGATAGATTGGTTGAATCAGATATCATAACATCCTGCCATGCAACAAAGTTCTCAGACCTTTTGACTTTTCTGGAGCAGCCTTTTATCATCACCGGAGACAGCAGGTTTGCCATATACATCATCACCCCGGCCTTGCTTGTCCACAAACCTGAATTATCAAGATGCTTGCTTCCGCATTTCAAGGGTGCGCCGTCTTCTGATGTTGGGCACTTAGTCTGTATCGCATACAGGAAAGCTAATGGTGCGCTTCGAACGAGCAACGCTGGCCGAGCACACAAACGATACGTCGATCGTCATGCGAGTCCTGAAGGTTCTGGGCCCCCCACAGCAGCTCAATGAAGATGAAATGCTACGGGAACTCACGCCAACCGCAGGCACATTGCTGAAGCGCCGCTGTCGTGGTGGGATCCAGTGCAGGGAGTTCGATCCCTTATTGTTAGGTCTTCTCCCAAGCATTTCAACCCCATTCCATGAGTGAGCATGCAACCTGATCCGGTCACTTTATCTTGCAACACAAGACGCTCCCCACAGTCGTGATTTGCCAGATGTGAAAGGGTTGTTAACATTAGCCCCCCTCTCGTTCAATTTTGCTCACTTAACAGGTCAAGTTCTTGTCCGCTTCGAGCTGTCGACTTTGCCCGAACATCGAAGTGGAAACTACGTTGTTCTGCGTGTCCTAAAAATGCTTGAGCCTATCGTGCCCATTGATCCCAACTACGACATGCGCTTCCCCGTCCCGGTCGTTGGCTCACTGCTTAGGCGACCCATTCGCAGCCGTATTTCGGTGTACTCAATCAATCAATCTTGACACCCATGTCAGCATTCGACGGGGCATCTCCAACCTCAAACATCTACCTAGCCTGCCGCATATGGAGCCAGACCTGTGTGTAGTATTGTTCCTGTTTTATGATGAGCCGGTGCTCATTCTTCGTTTCCAGTGACTCGTTTCATCCAATCAAGTTCAAGACGAAAGAGCCAGATCCGTCACTGCGACATATCTCGACGGATGAGTAGAATTGAGAGCGGTGTAAGTGGTCAGTGGTTGATCGGTAGCCTAAAATACATACTGGACAGATCCCTCGCTCGTGCGAAAGAGTTGACTGTGAAGGAGCTGACTATACAATCTGAGAGCGCCACCTTCCGTTCGTGCCTTGACTGCCCCAAATCCGTCGCACATCGACACTAACATCTTCCTAATTGACAGATAACGAAGTAGAATGTACAGATAATCTGGGTTATTTGATTTTAATATATGCGCAGGCCAGGCCATAGACCTTTTCAGCCCATATGTAGGGCGAAGCGTGGAGCAACCCCTGGTGGAGGAGGGCAGTCAGAACCTCTGAGAAAACTGAGCTTTGGAAACATCTCAACAAGGTGTGCATATGATGATACTCACCTGGGGAACCAGAATCACAGATGTAGCGGCCGTGAAGCGGGAAGGATGTGCGGGAAGGATGTGGGTAAGGAGAGCGGACAGTAGGAAGTAGGAAACGGGGCGATATAATTATATCAGAACGGCATCCACACGATGGCAACACTGGCACCAACCTTGCGGACCAAGCATCCTAAGGAGGGACATGGACAAGGAAGCCGACGGCTTCAAAACGAAGCGACATAGTATGCCTACGAGAGCTATGAGCCTTGGCTTGGAAGTTGAAAGAATAGCGACGCACCACAAATCGAAGAGAGGGCAAAGCAAGGTAGAGCCTACGAAAGCCGTTAGTATGTGACAGTCGAAGATTCGATCATGGACGCCCACGTACCACAGCATCCTTGAGAGGACAATTACCGGTTGTAAACCCCCATTGAAGTTATTGAGCTGGAAACGTGTTGCAATAAGTACAAGTTCAGCTTCTGCCGAGGTTCAAACTGACTCAGACCGCAAACAATTTCTTCCGACAACGGCGTGCTCAGGGTATCAGTGAGGGCTGGACAAAGGACGGATAGAGGAAGCAGGGGGGCGGGTTGAAGAAGAGATTGGGAGGGAAATTTGTGGGCGAGGATTCTGTAGATAAATATGCGAAAGGGAAAAGGTGGTTGAGTCAAAGCGAATTGAAGAAGCGGGAACGCGGATTGAAGAAAGAGGGATGGGTAAGTTATCCAGTTCGGCTAAATAGGCGCGCATGTTTTAGGGCTGGCTTTTACGCGTAACGATCGCTGATATGAGCGAATAGATCGTCGAGCTCACTGACCACCGCCAGAATCTGATTTATCAATGATTTCAAAATTCTAGAAGAAATTACTACTGCTACTCCTCCGAGATACGCTCAAAGAACTGCTTCAATGTACTCGCCAGCACCTCCGGAAGCGCCTCCACACTCCTCAAAACCACGTAGTACTCGAATGGGAAGGAGTCCAGATATTTTTGCAGTTGCAGCTCCATACGTCCATCAACATTCTTGAACTCCGCCTTGTCCATGGTCAGGATGGATCCCTGGTGCGAACCTGGCTGCGCCACTTTTCCACCTGAGATGTTCCCAGCGGTGGTATGGAGGGAGTCAATAATCACGAATACGATCATCACCCGCTGCTCCTCCGCCTTTCTCAGGACGGTGCGCAGGCGTTCGTGGTCCTGACACATGCCATCAGATATGATGAACTGGAGCTGCCACAGGTCCGCGGCGGTCGCAGAGCTCATCAACCGTTGCTCTCGAGCCCTCTCAAGGACTTTCAGGCTTGTGTCCACGAGCGATAACACGTTGGTTGCTTTTTGATTGAAGCGGAAGGCGTTCATGACTTTGATGCCGGACTGGTCGGTGAATGGGCCTTCATCGAACCCGTGGAGGATATCGACGGCTTCGCCGAACTTTGCGATAGCGATATCCCCGGCCTCGAGGCGGCTTAGAGCTTTGGAGACGAGGGCAAGGGTTTGGTAGGCAAGGTGAACAGAATGAGACTCAGCCATTGATCGCGAATCGTCGATTGAGATCAGGACTTGGTACTCCCGCTGACTCGGCCGTGTGCGACGCAACCAGATCTTGTCTTTGGTATAATCGCTGGCAATGTAAGAAATGATCTTCTTCATATTAAGCCGTTTTCCGGTGCGGTAGTCTCCCTTCAGTCGTGTTGCGAGGGTAGGATCCAAGATGAGACGAAGTTGTTCACAGAGTGCGTATGCCAGGTCGTGCGTGAGGGATTCGTAGAGGCGCCACACCTTCTCTCCACCAGCGTCAGGGAAGCCGAGACTCTGCCAAGCCCGAAGTTCTGCTTCGACTGCTTCATCTTCCATTTCCTCCATGTCCACATCAGCTTTGTGGGCCGAAATATCCGAGGGGAGCGCAAGTTCGTCTGTGCGGCGTGCATTCTGCAAGATAGCACCCTCAACCTCCTCTCGCTGTTCTGGTGCAGTAGAATCTTCTGGGGCCTTCTGCTCCTCAGCTGACTTCTGGGCTTCAGGCTCGAGCGGAAGATCGATGTCCATGGGAGCATAATCTGCACTCTGTTCGTCCCCATCGACAAGCTTAAGATCGTTGAGCTTGGCAACTTGTTCTTCGCCAGCGGGACCAAGGGCTTCCATCTCATGATCCGCGTCGTCAGGCTGAAGATATTCGACCTGTGATGGTGCATCGACATCGCCTGTCTTCTCTAGAGGTACGTCTCTCTGTTCGCCGCTGATAATCTCGTCGAACCGTTGCCGGATCTCTTTCAAGGCATCTCCCAGGCTTCGCAGTGGATTGGTAGACGACTGGCTTTCCGGTTGAGAGGGCATCTGGCCTTCTTGCGCTCCAGAGGAGGCTGCCCCGGCGGCTTGTGAATCCGCACTCTCAGCATCCGCAGGTGGTTGGTTCGCTTCGGGTAATCTAGAGGAATCAGTCGGTAAGAAAGAAAGAGATATGAAGAAGAATGACATACCCATCCTCATCTTTGTTTTGACTCTCGACAGCTGCATCCTTGCCTGCAGCACCTTCTGAAATGCCCGCCTGTCCAGTCGCTGCGCTCTCCCCGCCTTCGTTGTTCTGGATTTCCTCAGTCGAAGCCATCCCATCGCCAGTAGAAAGATCAGGTCGAGCAACAGCTTGTTCATCTTGAGCGTCCTCCTCCTTGTCCTCGTCTTGAGGAGTCTCGTCAGTTCCGTCGGCTTCGAGTGGCTGATTAGGAATATCGGGCTCTTCGTCCATTGGCTCGGGCACCTCGTCGGGAAGATGGTCCTCCTGGCCCCATTGATCTGCTGGCGTATCGTCTGCTCCTTGTTCGTTGTCCATCTCCATCTGATCATCCATTGGCTCATCATCGTCTCCCTCCATGTCCTCAGGCATATCCTCCCCTCCCAATTCCATCTCATCACCTCCCAGGTCCAGATCATCAGGCAAGTCCAAGGTATTTGCATCTTGAACATAGGGGTCCATGGGCGCCCCGCCGTCGTCTGGCTTACCCGCATCTTCCTCTTCTTGTTCCTCCTCCCCAGCCTCTGGCATCGGTTCGTCCTCCGTGCTTGGTGGATTCTCTTTCGCCGTCTCCTCTTTGTCCTTCCCAGCCTTGTCCTTGTCCTTTGATGTGTCCTTCCCCTCCTTCGCAACAACCTCGCTATTTTCTCCCTTTTCCTCCGAACGGTCCTGATCCGTCTTCTCATCCTGCTTCCCATCCTCCGGTCCTTTCTCATCTCCCCACATCTTCTCGTCGACTGCAGAAGGATCGGAAGGATCGAGGTCGCCCAGCTGTTCGTCCGGCTCAACGTCACTCTCGTTGTCGGATTCAGCACCGTCTTGTGATTCGTTATCTGGGACATCCTCCATCTCCCCTCCAAAAATTTCATTCATCTCCAGCGCATCATCATCGCCCTTATCCTTGTCATCCCTCTTATCCTTATCCTTCTCCTGCTCATCCTCGCCTCTAAGTCCCTCAACTTGACTCTCATCCTCGATCTCCTTGCTAACATTCTCCGTGCCAGAACCTTCGCCCAAGCCAACGCCGCCGGTCGACTCCTTCGTATCACCATCCTCCCCACCCTCTTCGGTATCGGGTGGTTGGCAGAACCCTTGCTTCGAAAGGGTGCTCATGACGGAGCAGAGGACATAGTCGAGCTTGAAGACGGCTTTCGTCCATTGATTATGCGAGACCAGTTGGTCCTTGACAAGCCCAATATACGATTGAAGGAAGGGCATGATGCGTTGCAGGTTCTCGTCACGGCTGTCTGGATGAGCCACTAGGTGGAGGAGAGCATCATCGAGTCCGGAGAGTACTGTGCCGATGCTGAGGACTTGTGTGAAATCTCGAACGATGCGATGGTCTTTCTTGAGGTAGTGCTCGTTGTCCTCTTCCTCCTCTTCGCTCTTCGGAGTGGGCTCGGGGCATCTTGCGACCAGGTTCTGCACGGTAACGAGGAATGTGTTGATGAGGGTGTCGACGGCTTCCTGCGAAACGGAAGGAGCTGCTTGCGTTGACGTGAAGGTAGGGATTTCTTGAGCGTTGAGCCACTCGCTGACAGGCCTGAAGAGATATTTGAGTCGGGAATGCGTGTCTGCCCAATCTCGCAATACCAGCGAGATGCTCGAGATGTGTTTGCGAGCTTCAAGGACAGTCTGTTGCTCGACTGAAGAACCGAATATATGAGCACAAAACAAGCACGGAGAAGAAATAAATGGGACTTACCATCCAGCAAAATGGGCAACGTGGTAAGCGATACATGCTCGCTGACGTCCAAGACACGGCGGTGTAGGAGAGACGTCGCCTCTTCGATAGACCTCACTTCTTGGATGAGTTGATCGGAAACCTGCGTCTTCGGTTGAAGGGAGTTGTAGGTAAGCAAGCCTTTTGAGACCTCCTGGACAGCATCCGACAACTTGCTTAGGACCCTCTTGACAGTATCCACGCGCTCGATGAGATCCGCGTCCGTGTACACCATTTTAGAGCTAGAAGAGAGCATACCAAAGCGTTTGGACGTCTTCTCTAGCCTGCGGAACTGCTCCAACGCGATCGCCAGCCTACGTTTTGTTCGTTAGATGAACGAGCAAATTCAAAGCTCGGAAGGCGTTACTTACCGTGATCTCAATTCTACACCCATGGCAAATCCGGACTCAAGGAACATGATGCCCCTCAAAAGCTCCCTGGTTGTCACATCCGAGTGATGGTTCGAAGTCGAAGAGCGCAAATCAGGGAGAAGACCGTGTAGCCGGTTGAAGTAGTCCTCTCCCCTTCTTGTAGACAACATGGAGGGCTCGTCAAGCTCGGGCACGATCGGCTGCTCCCTCAGCCACACTCTATTGGCATTTTGACGGAGAACTTCGGGCTTGACGTTGACGGCGAACCCAGCTCGTTTGAGCTCCTTCAAAAGATCGCTCCAGGCTTTTCTCTTCCGTACCAATAATGCCTTTTGTTGTTTCTGGCGCTTCTCGGCAGGGACGTTTGAGGGTACAGAAAGGGCGGCGAGTTCTTTGGCACCGACGATGATGTCCTGGGCAAGTTCGTCTACGAGCTGCGCGGATTTAGAATGGATGAAGGATCGTATGCGACCTGACACGAAGGTGTCGAATCTCTTGAAAGTCTGGGCCAATTTGATCAAGTGATCTGACGATCCATCGGGGTTGCCTTCGGGAGGTGGTGCAGAAGAAGAAGTTGGGTCTAAGGGTACGGTTTCGAGGCTTAGAGGCTTCGTTTCTGGGGTGTCGGCTGGCTGAGGGTGCAGTCGTTCCGAAATGGGTTGTCTGAGAACGTCTCGGAATTTTCGAATGATCTTGTAAAGCTGATGATGGGTACGTTGTGCGCTGGCTTTAAGAGCCTGGACGTTGATGTCCTTCCAACTCGCTAGTTTGATGAAACCGCGGATTTCCTTTTCGAGGGCCGCCCGCTGCTCCGCCAGATGGTTCGAAACTTGACTGGAGAAAAGATCGTAATAACTTCTCGAGGATTTCAAGATGCGATGGACACGGTCCAGGGTCGATCTCTGGATGCCCTCTTTTTCTATGCAGAGACTTTGGATATAGATCTCGAAGCTTTGGAGCAGACGCATTCGTGCGTCGAACTCGCCGAGAGGGCTGGTACGAATGAATTCATCTAGAAGGGGAATCAGAGTCTCCAGGTATTGTCCGACACGATTTGAACCGTCTTCTCGATCGCAAGAGTCCAAAGGTCCACGGATGGTCGCATCGTAGAGCCTGAACCACCACTCGTTCACTCCCTCCGCAAAAGTTTTCGACTGTGATTCTAAGAGCACCTGCCAACAAGAGAGCTCGAGACGCCTCCAATCCACGATAAGCCCAATCAAACCCTGTTGGTTCGGTTTGAGGGTGTTGTATCGATTGGCATAGATCTCCCAATCTTCTGTCTGCAGCAGAAGCTGTTCGATAGCGGAAAGAATTTTGGCTACTGAGCTATGGAGATCCAGACCCAGGACAACATCACAACGACTTCTGAGATGCTGCAGCACCATTTGATCGGGCCATTCCTGTATGATTTCGTCCAATCGGCTTCTCATGGCAGAGACAACGGCTGCCGCTCTCTTCACTTGTACCACATTCGGATCCATGTAGAAGTTATAGGCACCGCCACCAATCACAGGAACATCGGCCAGCGCGGTTACTCGATCACTGAGAAGGTCGAATTGGAATGACAGACTCTCGTTATCCAATGTGTCAGGAAGGGAAGACGACGACGATGTTAAGAGCGACGCCAAGATCGATCGTCGAACGGCATTGAAGTCGGTGCCGCCGCTGGTAGGACCGTGTGTTCCAAACAACTTGTGATGAAGTACCACGAGTTCGCCCAGTTCTGCAGGTCCTACGTGGGCAGAGAGACGGGCTGGCTTTGGGGCGTCGTCGGCTACTTCTGGGTCAAGAGCGTTGTCGAAAGAAGGGAACAGTTCCAAAAATTCCCTCTCCTCCATTTCAGCTTCTCCGATGTCATCGTGGTCCAAATTTTTGCGCCTATATAACGACGAGGCTGCCATATCAGCCTCCTTCTCCTTTGCACGGTCGATTAGCCAAAGACGAAGAGCCTGACCATAGGCAACCTCGAGAGCGCCCATATCCAAGAACCCAAGGGATTTCTCCTTCACGACGGCGGATAATGTAAGGAGCAGATAGCGGAACGGCGTTACAGTAGGAGGTCCTGCGATCCCAGCCTCCTTGCGCACGCTGTCTGAACTACACACTGATGGGAATGCTACGAGGGCGGACGCCTGTGACGTGGAGATTGGAGACGGGTTGGAAGATGAATGAGTGACAAGTCGCAATCCCATGCGAACGTGGAGAATGGCGAGCCTGAGGGGAGCACTCAAGTCGGCATAATCTGTATAGACGGTAGACAGTCGATGACAAAATCCGGCCATTGATTGTTGCAGGACTTCTTCTCGGGCCAAAGCACTTTGGTCCCCAGACATCAGAAGACCGACCACTTCTTGAATTCTGGAATGCGAGAGAACGTGGGTTTGGAACTGCACAACTTCTGACCAGAACATGTCCAAACGAGCGACGTCATCACGAAGAGGCAGAGATGGCGCAGACTCCAATTGTTGGGAGATATCTTTGAAAATACGGTCGAGATGGTCGAGAACGTCATTGCGATCATTTCCGGTTGTGAGCTGCTCCAGAGTACGATGGAGGTTCAGTTGTGTCTGAATGAGCCCTTGTTCGCGACGCCTTTGGTCCGTAGTGCAATTCTGTATAGCCGCAGGATCGATGGGTGTATCTGGGACGAAGAGGCCCATGATCACATGTCCCACTGCGATGTAGCAAAGTCCTATATCCGCGATTGCCTTTTCTCTTGCGCTTCCGTGCTCTAAGCGTCGAAGGGCGGGGTAGAGATGCGATGCCACAGATTGACAGAAAGGCTGATGGGAAGATTTTTGCATGAGTGCCATAATCGTACTGGACGATGACACCAGCTCCACCACGGACTGGGTCTTGAGTTGGAGAACAACAGGACTGACGTCGGCCGGGAAGGATGCCTTAAAGCAGTTCATGATCTGCGGATCGTTTAGTCGACTCTTCATTGGTTTCTCTACGATGTCACTCACCAATATGATTGATTGGCTTAGCATACCAGCGAGATCGTCGACGCGTGAAGCCAGCTTTTCAGATTGCAAGAGCAGCATGTCTGCGTGACGACGTGTTTCCCTTTCGTAGTTCTCTATCAAAGACAAAGATTTGTGGCTCCAATCGCTATGTCATCAGTTAACGCTTGAAAGCTGAGAGAGGTAAAATAATGGTACCATGTCATGACGGTAGTGATGAGTTGGGTTGGTTGTAAAAGGATTGATGGTCCGTTTAGAAGCTATATGTACATTAAGCAGATAAAGAAGGGGGGAACGAGCTGTCTTACTTCTTTTGTAGGCGACGATATGTTCCATAGAGCACTCAACCATTGGATTTGCGTTTCGGCAAAGATCGAAGCGACATCTGTAAGTAAGAACGTCAGCTAAATGGACGATAATAAAAGGTGGTTGCCTACCCTTGCCAGCTTGTAAGGTCCACTGTAGATGCTGATAAGAAACCAATCGAAGCAAGCCGCCTTTCTGGCCACAGGCAGCTTCAATGATTTTCGAAATAAAACTCGTTGATGCCTGTCAGATATCAATCAGCCTTCAGCACATGCCAACTTCATTCGTTTCGTACCTCTGTATCGGAAAGTATCGCGAATAGTCCTAGTTCTGCGACGAGCAGGGATGGGTTTACTTTCACTGCTTCCTCGACCTCAACGTTTTGGGCAAGCAGGTGCTACATATACAAGGATGTGTCAGTTTAGGTTGCTTTCGAGGATATATCACGCACAGATTCGAGATCAGTCTGGAGACCCATCAAGGTCCTGTTCGAATGTGTAGATAAACAGACAGGCAACGTCTGTAACGCCATGAAATCAAAAACTTGTCGTCGCAGACCTGAGGGTTAACATAAGCATATTGCCACATACAATACTCAAATAAAGATAAGAAAAAACTGACTCTGAGCGTGCTGACCATCCAGACAGGCGCTGCGATTTTCAATGACATCAAGTGTAGCTGCTGCTGATGTGAGAGGCCTGTCGACGAATAGGGCAGACCAGATTTCATTCAGTCCGAGGCCAGACGACAGAGATATGGTCTTCTTCAAGGTCCGAGCCCATGTTGCTGCTGTTGAAAAGGCTGATGGACCGTCTTCTATCCCATCGACAATCCAACGGCATGCCGCTTGTAGGGCTGAAAAATCCAACGTTGGAGCGGCTGCAATCTTGCGCAGATAACGCCCGTAGTTGAGGAGTAAGGTTGACAACTGAAGACTCTTGTGCTAGAGGAAAGAGGCCGATTTAATAGGTTTCATGATGGAAAAAGAAGCATCTTACAATCTGGGCCGTTTTATCTTCGGTAGCCAGCAGGTCCAAAGTACCGTGACCCACTGCGCGAATGGCCTCAAGCAAGTGAAGAATCTCTCTCAAAGCCTGTTTCTTCTTATCTGATTTCTCGACAGGTTTTGCCACTCCTGATGTACTGGCTTGATCCTCCGCATCTAAAAACAATGCAGTCGCGACATTGAGAGCTTCAAAAACGATAAGATGCGCAGAGGGGACGTCTGAATCAAGCCCTTTATCGTGGCAGGGTGGAGCGTTCAGGTAGAAATCCATGGGCTATATTCATGCGTATAGTTTACATGCAGACAAGACGGGATATTAATTAACAAAAGGCCCGCGGCGGATGAAAAGTTAGCTGACCTGAGTAAGTACAAGGTCTGAAGGTAACGCCAATGATAGTGAATATGCTTCGCGTAGACGTACGAGAACTCCAGCAAGGGTGCGATCGCCGAATGTGCTGAGAAGCGCTTGCATCCTATTGACAGGCTCTTTGGCTGAATCTTGAAGCAGGGCCAAGAAGCGATTTAGTGGCGGAAGATGGGCAGGCGCCGTCGTACGAGTAATGAAAAAGAGGTGCGCATCTGTGAAGTTTATCGAGGGAGAAATAGATATCGGTGCTTGGTCTACCAGGCTCGAGAGGCTAGAGTCTTGATCTAGGGAACGTCCTGAAGTTATGAATGATGTAACTTGGGATACGACAGTGCTGCTTAAAGCTCTTCGTGCCTTCTCGAACGTGAGGCTCAAAAGCTTCGGGTCTTCGAGATTCGATGTGCAGGGCGGCAAGCGCTGATGGTCAAGAATAATTTCCGCGTCATCGGCAATGTGAGAAGATATCAGCGCTATTTCGATTCCTCTGTTGCGCATTGCCCGAGATAGTTCACCAAATTGGGGGTCCACCGTCATGAACAAGCGAAAGTTGGGATGTGGTTTCAACACCTCTACTTTTCCATCGACATACCCACGTTCGCTGAGAGTGAGAACACCGTCGTTCTCGCAAAGCGAGTTGAGGCGATCGAGAACAGAGGGATTGCAAAGATTTGCACCGTCCATGAGAAGCCACTGGCCTGATTTGATCGCACGAACCAAAGGTCCATCGACCCATTCGAATCGGCCCACAGCCTCAGAAGTAGCTCGCAGGCTCGCAACTTTACCTGATAATATCGAAGCGGCTTCAGACGCATTCGATAGAACTGCAAGGGTTTCCGAAGCCAACTGTAGTAAGATATTTTGCGGGGTGGATGTTTGCAAGGCCTGGCGTAGCATGTGCACTTGGTGATGGTCGACTTTGGAGCCTGAAGTTGACCGGAGATCTTCATCGAAGAGGGACAAGACCTCATCAATCAAAGCAAGAGCGCGTCCACGTAGGTCGACCTGTTCAAAGCTACCAAGAATATCCATGGTGTCAGTAGAACTGTTAACGGAAATCTCCTGCAACTTATTTCCAGTGAAGTGTGATAGTACTCGAACTGCATTTGTTTTGCCGCTGTTTCTCTGACCAGTAAGAATTGCAAGCCAGGATTGCGAAACGCAGTGGCCTAGAGACTCCAACGATGAGAGCTGCATCTTCAAGATACGTCCAGGAGGCGATGATGGAACCACACTCCGGCGTTCGGAAATGAAGTGGCCCACTTGAAGGTAACGTGGTGACAATGTCAGGCTAGGAGAAACACCAGACGGTTTCGTCGACATCGAAAAGACCTGCTCAAATAAGCGACGAGCTTGCGAGCGATCTTGATCGGTGCGGAAGCGATTGAGGTAGACGGTGTTAAGATGTTCGGATGGATGGAGGATCGAGTTTGAGCCACGTAAAAGGGACGCCCAACGAATGACATCACGTAAATTGAACTCCCAAGGACTGCCTTCTCTTGCGAACCTGCGCTGAATACCAACTGCCTCTTGTAGTTGCATATTGAAACTGATCATATCACGAAGAACCGCATGATCAAAATCGGGGAACAGATGTTGGCAAACCATGAGGAGGTCGCTTGGTGTCAATTCGTCGACGTAGACCTTCGTGAAACGATTCACAAAGGATTTAGGAAGTCCTTTGCGTCCTCCACCTTGGTGCAATGGATTCTGGGCCGCAAATATACGGAAGTTTGGGTGTCGAACGAAGGAGCGGCCGAGTTCAGGAATGTAGACTGTTCCACGATGATCCAGGACTGCGTTCAAACCCTCTAGGACGGCCTGGGGAGCAAGGTTCATCTCATCTAAAAGGACCCAATGGCCTTCTTGCAGCGCTTTCAAAAACTCGGCGTCCTTCCAGGTGAACTCGCCAGGCCCTCCGCCCTCCACAGGAAGGTCGGACCCAAACAAGTCAATCAGATCCGTTTGATCAGAGAGGTTGATACGACAAAGATGGTGACCAGAAATGTTCGCCAGGGCGGTGACAAGGCTTGTTTTACCAACGCCTGGGCTGCCTTCGAGAAGGATCGGTTTGTTAACTTGGCAGGCCCGAACAACACGCATTGCATTGTCCTGAGTAGTCGGAGCCTGAAGGTTGAATTCATGTTTCGAAACGTCCCGAGTCCCCTTAGGTATGGAGAAAGATCCAAATTGAACCGAGATGGAGGAGTCATAGTGGGGAATGTATGCGAACAGGGTATCGCGGTCAACGAGAGGAACAAGGTCCATCAAATTTGACATCGCTTCGTCTTTCAGTTGTTGAAGGCCCTCTTTGGTATATGTTGAGAGTTGTGGGAGCGAACCAAGGCCATCGAGGAAAGTCATATGCGCGGCGTGATGCTGAAAAGAAGATTAATTCAATGCCGTAAGAAGAATAAGAAGAATGTGACGGAATACTCACGAAGATCTCGTCCCCAGGTATACAGCCTGGATTTTCAGGTCGAAAAGCGGCATTCGTGAATGTCACCCAAGCCTGGTGTACATAAATCAACTTGCGAGCATGGAGAGGAGGTCAGATGGGCTTACAAGAATGTCTCGAAGACTTGTCAATGAACGATCACCAACACGGGTACACAGCCAATCCACAAAGTCAAGTAGACTTGACGTATACCGCTTCAATGCTTCATGCTTCCATAGGTTCCCGACGATGAGCTCCAAATCGCGTCGGTCCTCAACGCGAGGCACCCATATCTCCGTAAATCGATTTCGCAAGGCGGGAGAGAGTTCCTTTTTACCATAGTCGCCACCCGGGTTCATAGTTGCAACAAGTTTGAAGTTGTCATCGGCCTTGAGAGCGGGATGGGTAAGCTCATCTCCACCGCCCTTCTCAGCGATGACGATCGATCTGCCAGGTTCGAGGACACTATTAAGTCTCTCAAGAACCGAGTCGTCCGCGAGCGAGATTTCGTCGAGAAGGAACACATCCCCATGGCGCATAGCTTCAACGAGAGGTCCGTCATGCCACTCGAAGATCGACTGCAACTGAAGAAGCTTGGTTTGAAGAACCTGGATTTGAGCTTGACGTTCCGAAGACAGAGATCCTGACTTTAGAACATTGGTGAAGGCAGGGGCGAGGTCGTTGAATGTCTGGGGTATTTGAGGTGCACCGACTGCCTGGAACACCTCCAACGATTCTCTGAGAATTTCGGCTTCCCTAGCACTGCGGTTCCGGAGTGGGCGAAGGCCACCAATTAGATCAGCCGTTTCAGTATTTTGATGACAATTGAGGCCATGAAGACGCTGAGAGGTGGCGTTCGCAAACACCTGGCAGACGGACGTTTTTCCAGCTCCAGTTTCGCCAACGAGAAGGACGGGCTCGTTGAACCGAAGAGCCCTAGAGACGAGTGTGAAGAGCCGCTGCATTGCACTAGTCCAGATAACATCCGTCACCGGCGGTATGGGGCACCCAAGGAACGAAGCAATATCAACGTCCGGCCGGTGCAGGCTGTACATTGTAGTCTCGTCGATTTTCACATTCATGATGGACTCGATGACCTCCTTCACTGCAGCTTTGTCGTCCTCGCGCCGAGCACGCTCGGCCAAGAGCATGTAGCCGTTCTCAGCCAATTCCTGGTACCCCACAGCGTCCCGACCTGCCCAGCGGAAAAGGTCACGAAGGGTCGCGAATCCTTGTTTACTTTCGAACACCCGACTTGACTGACGGCGTTTCTGAAGTTCGTGGAACACGCTGACGATGCGCTTTCCGTACGATGGCGCGATTTGACACCGTTGGCATAGGATGGTCTCCAACTCCGCTTGAGGTACATCCTCGAAATGGACTTCGAGGAAACGGTTACGGAATGCGCGAGATAGAACCTTCCTTCCGGCGTATAGGCCCGGGGGATTCTGAGTGGCGAAGAGCATGAAGTGAGGGTGGGGCTTGACGACTTCCTGGGTCTCAGGAATGACAAGTTCGCGATTGTCATCAAGCAGTCGGTTGAGCGCCTCGAGGACGTCAGTTGGAGCCAAGTTAAGCTCATCGAGCACGATCCAGTCCCCATTGCGGAGGGCACGGACAAGCAAGCCATCCTTGAACACGAGCTTCCCAGTCTGAGGATCTGAGACATATGAACCAATGTACTCCTGGATGTCTGTGTGCTCGTGGTTGTTGATGCGAATGAACTGGTGCCCGGTGCGTTTTGCGAGGTATTCGATGGAACTGGTCTTTCCGGCGGATGTAGGACCCTCGATCAAGATGGGAGACCTCCGAGTGAGAATGATTCTTGCAAGATCAACTAGCTTGGCCTCCACGGAGGGCGTGATAATGTAATCGTCCGCCGTGTCCTCGGGTAACGGACCTCTTTCAAGGTAGAAAGGCCCGAGTTTGATGAACTCATCAGCAGAGCGGGAGCGGGGAACCTGAGGCTCTTTCGTCAACATGGAGCGAGGGTTCCGTACACCTGCCAGAAGATGCTTCTGCGCTAGGGCCGTTACGAGTTCCGCACTGGGAGCATCAAGGACCATCGTGAACGCCATCAAGCAGCCTTCCCAAATCGCCCGCCGCAGACCAAACATGCTTGCGGTGTCGGATGCGAAGGTAAGGGCACGAGCAAGCGTACGCATGCTGAAATGTGGTCTATGGTTCGATCCGTCTGCGATTTGACGTTTCTCGGCGAGATCCTTTACAGCGGTATAGAACTCTGCCACGTTCATGATAGCTCCCTTGTCTCCCAAAGCGCTGGCGCCAATGTACTGAGTGACGATGCTGAGGAGAGTGTCTTTGTCGGCATCGGGGGGAGGGACGTCGATCTCGGTGAATCGTGATCGGATGTTGGGAGGAAGGTCCTTCTTTCCAACGTCGGTGGCGGGGTTCATGCAGGCGAAGAGTCGGAAATCCGGGTGGCGGGGAACAGGCTCCAATGAGCCCTGCTCAGTGAGGGTTATCGATGCCGTCGGACCGTGGAGGAGGCCAGATCGTTTCCGTGGCGTTTCCATGTCATCCCTGGAAAAATGAAAGTATCGTATCAGTATCCTCTAATACTAGAATAGAACCCCACATACCTCGCCTCTGATACTCCTTTAGCTTGTATCCTATCCCTCGCCAGCCTACTACTCTCCTTCCACAACCCAACCGCCCTCTTCCACTTCCCCTCAGCAACCGCCTTCCTTACCTCAACCTCAAACTTCTCATTCTTCCTCCTACTAAACGTCCCCCCAAACAGATCCAAAAACCTCTGCTGCAGCACCGCACCCGGTATCCGCGCATCCACCGGCTTAAACCCTCCCAGCAGGTCAGACGACTCAGTCTGGTGCGACAAGTTGAGCGAAATGAGGGGCCGACGCAGTAGAGACGACAAGTGGGTGATCACGCTCGTCTTTCCCGTGCCTGTCTCTCCCGTCAAGAGAACAGGCTCTGAAAGCGCCACCGAGGTAGCAATCCTCGAAAGCAACAGCACAGCCGGCTTGTGCATCGCGAACGGGCGCACAGCAGCCTGCGATATCCCGATCTTCGTCACACGGGCGGGTAGGTGGGTACGTCCAATTCGTGCTGCAGTGATAGTGCCGTTAACGTCCTTCTCCAAATCGAACTCGGGCGTGCGGCCGTCCAAGACCCACACACGGCGGTCGGGCTCGAGTCCGAGGTGGTCTGCGATGATCTGGGCGATGGAGTCGGCGTGGGCGCGGGCACTGGTGGTGGTGGCTCCTGCGCCGAAGAAGACGTCCCGAGCTTCGAGGTAGATCTCTTCGCGGAGGGAGGGGTTGGGGAAGATCGTTGCGATAGGGACTGGTGCGGTGGAGTCGTCCATGTCAACGTCCATGGATGGGTGGTTGTACGAAGAGGGAAGAAGCCTCTGGGCACGCGTGCAGAACTTTTCGAGCTCGCGGAGGCCAATGTCGCGTGTCGACGCTGCTGAACCTAGAGTTTTGACGGCCTCCCATAGGCGGATGATAGCGAGGTTCGCGTTTCCTGCCAGGCGCGGGAAGCGCGAGTCGAGGATCGTGCGCAGTTCCTCTGGGGATGGAGATGGTATGATGACTTCGTGGAATTTGTGTGCCCCAAAGAACACGGGAGCTGTGAAAGTTCCGTTCCTCGAAGGCATCGTTGATCTCGTGGCGAACAATGCAAAGCTATCGGCAGCAACGACGCGGCCACGACTGGGGACTTGGAGGGATGCCCGACCACCAACCCACTTTCCTAGTTTAAGCGACTCCACGAGAGGCTTGATGACCCCAAGCACTTCGCTGCTTCCCCGGTCAATGTCCTCGAATACTACCCATTTGCCCTCTCGTAATGAGCGCACGAGAACACCCTCCTTCCATTCGAATGTACCAGGTTGGGTTGGCGAAGATACATAGGACCCAAGGAGCGCTCGTGGGTCTAGCGAAGTGTCAGCAAGGTGTATAGTGATGATTTGGTTTTTGACGCCAGGGTAGAGGAGTTCCGCGAGGTGGGAAAGGAAAAGTGACTTTCCGGAAGACGGAGGGGATGTAAGAAGGGTTGGTAGACGAAGGGAAAGGTGCAGCGCAAGAGACCGGAGGGCTTCGGTCGTCGTCGGTGTGGATATGAGGGGTGAAGTGGGTGTGTATGAGTTTTGGCCGGGACTTCGGAGTAGGAAGACCCCATGGATGTTGACAAGTTGGTGGCTGGGAAGAGGTAATAAGTAACAGCCACTGGAGAGGTAAAATGTGATCATTACCTCAGTTCTGACGGCTGTATAGGTGTGACGGGTTCCTCGTCATGAGAGTAATAATCTTGGTCTTCGTAGGCGATCTTTTCGCGGATTTCCTTGATGCGTTGCAATTCAAGGACAGGGAGGATCCATCCGTCCACCTCCTTCTTGGTTCCATCCAAATTCGCCCCATACTCCATCTGGCAATCAACCCCGTATGGCTCGCCAAGCACCTCTCTCTCCATAACCTCCCGTTCAGCCTCTGCCATCCCGCTTTGGAGGGCATAACAACGTATAGCAAGAAGTCGGACACCGTTGTCAAGATGTGGGGTCCAAATCAATTTAGATAGAGGAGATGGTGACCATATGAGAAGTTGTGGTAATTCGCGGTTTGCACGTAAAGTTCGGTACTGCGCGAGTAGCAAGCGTTGTAGGCGAGGAACGTCGATGGAGAGTGGAGCTGGAGTAGTGTTGATGAAGGGCAGCAGCCCCTCAGTAAAGGTGGGTGTGCTCAAAATCCGATACAATATCCTATACATTGATCAGAGACAAACGACTTGGAAAAAAGTTGTTGAACGCACGGGAATAGTTCTTCGTGGTTTTCTAACAGAAGACACAACGCCAGCAGTTGGTCTTCTGTGTTTTCGTCCAAGTCCAGCCATCGTGCACAGAGATCGAATAGTATGGGTCGATAAAGTGTCGCAATGGTCAATGTAAAGGCCGGAAGCTGCAGCAACTGTGATAATGTAACGAGGAGATCCGTAGTGGACTTTGCGTTGAGGACTTGAGTTGCATATTTTGAGGGGTTTGGAATTGTCTCCAGTAAACGCGTCGTTTGTCGGCGTAGGTTGATGG
>JAFLHD010000014.1:16333-33760 GCA_018856295.1 Blastosporella zonata | reverse complement strand
TACTCATCCGACGATTCACGCCTCAACTATTGTTGAATGCCCTGCCCCTCCTGAAAACTAAGGATGAGGTCAAGGCGATCACATCAGAAGATGCTCGCTTTATCAAATCGCTCGAGCCGCTTACGAGGGTAAATGGAAAGCTCTCCTCACCCATTGTACGTTGGAGTGGTCTTAAATCAGTCGTAGAATCCGCTGGCGATGATGATTTTGTTATTCGTCGTGTCTACTGGTCGTGTGCTGCAAAGGTTCGCGCCACTTCTGTGGCGTCTGGATTTCTGTCACGAAAAGATCCCCCGGTTCCTACTAGTATCGTCGTGCGGATCGTTCTTGCAGCCAAAACATCCATACTGCAGTAGAGAATTGAAGATGGCTCTGCCTCCGATTTCACACCATTTGACTACTGGTGCTCTGGAATCAGCTCAGATATTTGAGACCCGTCGAAAAGGAACACGGAGAATCCTGGGATGCTCTTCTTGTTGCTTCACGACCGTGTAACCAGATCTACACGCAGTGGAAGCATGGACTCTATCTTCTCTACTGTAGATGAGCTGGAGGCGCTCAGAACGGCCAAGGCGTAGATTTGTCCGCATGTATTACAGTGGGTTACAGTAATGTTTGCTTCATTTTAGTATTTCTTATATATATTTAATTATGGAAATAGAATTTCTGTATCTTAGGCCCGTGCGCTGTAGCTTGACGAAGTATGATGTTTCGCCTGATAATTGCCTGGCAAAATAAGATTGCTTCAAAAGGTCGTTCACACTCTCACAGAAAACAGCGGAAACATATATTTTAAACGAGGGAACATACCGAAAATGATTTATTGTGTGTTTTGAACATCATACGGAAATGGGCAAGGTAAGGCTTTTATTTCAGTAAAGAAAAGGTTCAAAACTTCAAGCGAGCAGTTGCACGAAAGATAATGTTAAATGAGCAGGAGCGACATAATAATAAAAAACCAGTCCTCAGAAAAGATAAGCAAAATACAATCAAATCGGCGGTTTGTTAGAGAGAGCTTGAGTACTTAATTACGCCTTGACCTTTTTTTGTTGAGAATGCGCGCAGCGCATCCAGGGCGCTCTTCAAGCATGTCGCCTGGCTGGGGCCCGATTCTCAAGAATAGCGGGCATTTGGCCAGACGACAACGGGGTTTGGTTCTGCGCCAAGTAGCACTGAGCAGATAGTCGTTCCTCATATTCGATTCCAGGAGCTCTGTGATTCTGCGCGGGCACTTGTAATCAAAAAATGTCCTTTTTGATGCGTTATGTTCACATTACAACGGATAATACACTGATTGTTCAGCGATTGGACCACTACGAAATTTGACTGGAGGAGCCTGCTCAAATGGCGGCCAACTTGAAAGTCTCCTGTCGACCCGTCCTCCACACGAAACGAAGACTCCACATTTCAGATCTCATACTCGAACAGATTTATATCAAGACTAATATGGAGAGAAAGATCACTCGACCACCACCTCCTCAATCTGTTCGATAATTTCATCGATCCAGACCTCAATTTCCTCCTTCTCTTCCTCGTGATGATCCTTGCCATGTTTTTTACCCCTTTGCTCGGCATGCTCCTTCTTACAGGTGACACGCCACTTGTTCCACTCGTCCACAAGGCGCTTGCGAAGCGAGATGAGCTCAGCGCTGACGTTGCTCTCCTCCGCGGCGTCCTCTTCGTCAAAGGCACGGCTGTACTCCCGAAGGTTCTTGCGGACTTGCTTCTGCTGATCCTTCGTTAGCAGAGTTAGGGGACGCGGGCGCCAGATGAACTGCTTGAAGCGGTCCTGGATATGTTTGACGATCTCCTGGCCCCGGAAGTCCCAAATTGCATAACCGTTCTCAACCTATCATGCTGATTCAGCATGCGTTCAAGGCAAAGGGCCCAACGAAAATATCACATACCGTGTGAGTCCATGCGCTGGCGCTGGTGCCGAGGTAACGACCGCTAGGGTCCCACTCAACGTCGGTGACACCGTAGTGATCAGCGGTGCCGAGAAGTTGGATGCTGCTACCCCAGTCTTCCTTGGACGGCTCTCGGCGGGCGGTGTCCTCGATGGTGAAATCGAGATCCCAGAACTCGAGCTCAGACTTGCTGGAGGAGCCGACGGTGGCGAGAACGACGTGGCGTCCACGAGGAGACCAGCGGATGGCATTACTTGTGCGCGATGGGAGCGAGCGGAGGAGCCTGAAGTCGTTCTTACCACTGGCATGCTCAAGCTGGTAGAAGCTGACGTCGGTCTTGATGGTGATACCAGGCCCGGGGTTGCCAAGATTGGGGTCCGTACTTGACACAATGGCGAAACGCTCGCCTTTAGGCTCCCACGAGAAATCAGTGACGGTGTCTGGTGTCGTCAAAATTAGATTATTCGGATATCGGAGTGATGAGAACCAACGGACCTTTCAGTTCGACGACCTCGACCGGGTAGTCTTTCTCGCGAACTCGGAAGATTTCGAGATTGCAGAAGATAGACTTTTTCGTCTTGGTGTGGCGGTCCACCTTGACGCAGAGGAAATCACCCTGATTTTGCCAGTAGAGTTTGCACTGCGGATGGAGGTTAATGTTCAGGACATCATCTGATGCGGCGAACGCAAACTGACCTCTGTGACATTGAAAAGATTTTTCTGTCGCAGGATGGTACGACTGGGGAAGGCGAGGAGAGTGACACGCGCAGGTTGATTCTCATTTTCCGGCGTCCAGTAGACCAACATGTTTTCGCGGGCCTTTTTCACCTTGTTCGCATCACCATTTGTAGCATCCTTCGCAGCATCCTCCTTGTCCTTGTCGCCCTGCGGACACCACTCAAAGTCGAGAACGCCGTCAATCTTCAAGCTCTTCTTTCCATGCAGGTACATGCTAGGAACTTCGTGAACGCTGATCATCGATCCAGGTGTGATGCGAGCGACGAATTTGTCGTCAGGACTCCACTTGAGTGCTGGCCAGTGGATTTGCTTCTTTGCTGGAGGCTCACCATCGGTGAGGGTGGAGAACGTTCGAAGAAGGTGTCCGGATTTGATGTCCCATACTGCCATATTATTACCCTCATCGTCGGGCGAGAAGAACTGGGGTCCCCGTTTCGCGCCTTCGTGAACGACAATGGGCTCGTTGGACCAGGTAACGAGGTATTGCTCGCAGGGTGAGAAGTCGATGAGTTTAACCAGAGGGTGCGCGAATTGTTGCTGCTGCTTCCATGAAGATCCGCCCCACAGACGGACACCTTGACGGTGCAAAGTCGCAATGAAGGTACCTAACGGAGACCACGCGACGTAAAGGAAGGGTTCTTTCCAATCCTAGATGAACTGTTGAGAGACCGGAATGACGGAAATCGGGGAAACTCACCGGTTTGTATGCTAGCTCGCTTTGCGAAGGTTTTCCATGCCAGTTAATTTCTACATCCTCATGGCGGTAGGTGACATATTGATCACGGCCTTGGGGGTCGCCGAGCCAAGCACGCAGATGCTCCTATACAGCCTATTTAGTACCTCCATGCTGATGAAAGAGCGGGCGTACCTTGGGTTTGAATTCTTCAAACTCAGGGTCGGTGTACGACTCGTCCAAATGCATGAATTTCTCGACGTCCGCAAATCGATTGAGTTTGAAGGTGTGCTTTGAGTCGAAAGGATGGTTGTTCACCGCAACCAGAGCCAAATTTGCATCATCGACGGTGCGGAAGTCCACAAAAGCGTAACTAGCGACGGGTCAGTCCCTTGTCACAAAATCAAGAGATTTTGGGAAAATACCCTTTGCTCTTTCCCGTCGCGTCGTTCCAGGGCATGAAGACATCATCAGGCTTGATTGTGACTCCTTTGCGAGCAAATTCTTTGCAGAATTTAGTCAAAAGCCTCTCAAGCTTGGATTCGTCGATAATAGGGATGCCATCTACAACCAAAGTAGTGTCGAAGCTGTCGTCGTAGTGAACCTGGTATCTAGACAGAATCTGTTACAAGGACATCAGTAGATAACTGCTGATGAACGCACTTTTCCTCGATGTCTGAATAGTCTATGTCGTCTGCAGTGGGGGCAGGCATTTTTTCGGTAACGTAAAATTCTAGTCAACGCTATCAATTGACCCAGCAATTGCTTCATTCGCACGACTTCGGCAAATTCCGACGACCCCTGCGAACGCCTCATGAAAGTTGTACTCACGGGTGACATACTTATTCTTGTATGAATGGTATCTATTGACATCCAAATGGCTATGTTATAAGAGGACAGCATACCTATTTCCACCAAGGCACAACCATTCAAGATCTTACACGTATCCTTCCCGTGGACGCTCTTTCCAATCACTTCCTTCTTTCTACCACCTCTTGGAACCTTCGTTGTATTGAACAATTGCCCTCGCATTCAAAAAATCTATGACAGGATACTTATTGAAGAAGGAAGCAGCTGTTCTGGAAGTGTAGATAATCCCCGGTCCAGATTCCTTAGTCCTGGAACCCTGTACCAAAGCGTGGGCGATAACATTAAAACCAGAACAGTGTCTTCTCAAGCCCATTGAGCGTGACGAACCATGTCCACCTGGGAGCGGCGACTTGTAGCGCCACTATCAACTTTAGCAACAACAATCTGATTCCCCGGTCCTCTAGCATCTGTCCAGGTCGTCATTTCGCAGAGCAGAATCTATTGCGACTATTCTCGCGACAGTGACGGTTACAGGTGAGGTTTAAATTGGCCATTCTGAAGAGATTTCACCGATCTCAAAGTCTCTCTTCCACTTTGTGCTACATCTTCTCGTGTATGATCTTCAAAGTAAAGGAAATTCGGGACACTAAATGTGCAATGCCCTGTTCTTGATATATAATACCTACATACATCTTGCATCAGAGACATATTGAGAGGCAAGAAACACTTTAACTCACATTCAAATATTCTTCTGCAATGTACTGGCAAGCTCTTCTGCGTACTTCTTGAGGTCAGACATTTCCGCACTCTGAACGGGCCATCCAACTATGAGACCTTGTTCAACAGAAGGCTTCGGGATGACGTGGAAGTGTACATGGTCAACTTCCTACGATGCGACTCAGCGGTTTCTTCAATCAAGTGGGATCCATGGTCTATTACCTGATGAGCGATACGGCCATTGTTTTGAAGGATGTTATAGTCCACAAGGCCTTGAGCGAGCGCAATCTTCTTTGCAATGGGTAGGACGTCTGTCAGATGCTCATCCGGAAGCTCGTGAAGCTTCGCGGCATGATCTACGCAGCATTGTCAAGCGATATGCAATTATACGTCACCGCTATATGAATACACACATTTGGGGATGACCAAAGCATGTCCTTTCGAAAGAGGTCCAATATCCAGGAACGCGAGCCTAGTTCAATAGACGCTTAGAGAACTTCCAAGTACAATGCGTTATCCCTACGAGAGATCTGTTTCGATGAGCTTGAAACTCGGAATATCACCTGATGACAACATTAGCGCCAATTCAGTTTAACACTTGTCAGCTTCACCTTTGATGATCTTGCAGAACAAGCAGGAGGCGAGGGACCTAATGCGAGTCAATACAGTGCCCTGTATCCGAGTAAATGGGCATACTTTGCGGCCATGGCTATAGTTGATGTCGAAGAAAGAGTCCAAGTTGGGATGTAGCGGGCCGGTCAGGGAACTGATTAGGGTAATAGCCGATATATACTTCACCACATCTAAACCACATCCATGTCGACCTTGGTAGGAAGAGCAGACCGCGCAGCCGCGGTTTTACCCATAACCATCATCATCACTACTAACAACCGCAATGACTCCTTTTTTGAAGAACCACGCCCGCTATTTCGCTGACAAGGCAGAGGCTAAGCGCCGTGTACGTCCCTCTATCTGACATTCATCGCACACATCTTGCCCAACTTACCTCTCTTCATAGGTATAGGCCAGAGATTACGATGATGATGAAGGGTTGAGTCTCACCACAGCGTTGCTATACCACAGACCTTATCCGGAATAAAAGGCGTATTTTGCTAATCGAGCTGCTCAAAAAGGCGGAGAGAGAGAGATAGAGCTGGAAGGTATGTTCATTCGATTTCGTCGATTCTGTCTTCCTTCAAAGTTTGAGCTTTCGAGGCCAAGCTCCTGTGACGGTCGCTGATCGCTGAGTGCCGACGTCGACGTTGAATAGGGGACCGTCTCCGAACTTGTAAATCGGAACTATTGCGATCGACTCTTCGATTATGCACAAGGTCGCAGGGTGCCGAGCCGGAGATGCCGAGTTTGTCAGTAATATAAATACAATGCTTGGACGAAGAGTACACTGAAGCCAAAGATCCACTCAAGAGCTCCCCAATGCCCTCCCTGAGCCCCAATTATATCCCGTCGAGCTTGAACCTCCGCTAACTGCTCCAGACTGTGGCTCGGCCGGAGTTGCCAGCGTCCGTCTCGGGGGCACGATATGCACACCTCCGCCCCTGTTTCTCGCCCCCTCATCAGGAGGTGGCGGGGGGGCACCTCCTTCGCCCACGAGGTTCCTCATCCACGCTGGGGCATTCGCATATGCGCTTAGCACGCCTCCACGCGAACCGGGTTGTGATCCCCACACACCCCACCACCAGAAATGGCCCACAACCGCGCCGGCGATGGCCTGTGCGGCATGGCCTGGGCCGCCCATGAGAAGGTCCATGGCGATTACGCTGTAGGGGAGATACTTGACAGGGAAGGTCACGAGGCCCATGAGGGATGTTTGGGCGCCTAGTGGGGCGAGGGAAGAGGAGAGGTAGATGAGGCAGACGAGGAGGGGGTGGAAGAAGATCATGCCCTTGAGTGGGACTGTTGCCACCTTAAATTGGGTTAGAATTTGGCGACGCGAGGCGGGTACAAAGACATAAACTTACGATAATTGATCCACAGGCAAACAGGAGTTGGTAGGCGAGGTCTGCTGACCTTCTTGAGTACGGGCCGGATTCCAGCTGGTCTGCATTGCGACTACAAAATAAAAGTTCATGAGCATCGAGTTGACTTCAAACTTGCGCGAGCTCACTAAAGCATGATCAAGTCAAACAAATAGTTGATACCAGAGCCTTCGAAGATATTCCTTAGCGCCTAGCAGCAGAATGGCAAGAACGAAACGAACCTCCAATAAAAAAGCTCGTGTACAACCGCCACAACTATTGACGCCGCACACGCGTTAATATTTGTGTTACTTTATAAACCGGTAACTGACCTGCAGCTGTTTGATGGCCAAGTTAAAGGTATATATGAGCTTGTATCCCGACACCATATTCATGAGCAAGGGAACTGTGACTGCCAGTGAGGAACCACATAAGAATCGGGTCACCGGGGGTATTTTGCGAAGTTCGGCGACAAATCCGTCCATAGCGAGTATAGGATTAGAAGAGTAGTCCCAAGTAGTCACCTTTACTACGGAATGGGCTTGGAGTGAGCCGGGAGACTGACGCACGTCTGATTCTGAAGACGTGTCGATATTTGGCTAAGTGGCCACAGCCAAGCAACGCCTCGACCTAAGTAACTGATTGTTCATTCTACGAGTTTGAGAGTGTAAACAGTAACTACAATGATTGTAATACCTAGAACGGACGGGGAAAATCTGTCATTCGCCAATTGAGCATAAAAAATCCCCCTATGTGTCGGACGCGCCCAATGTGCCCAATTAGGCGATGGCACAGTCGGTAAGAACATTTTTGTCCTTTTCCACCCAGTTTAGCTCACAGTTCGGCAGTTGTGGCGTTGTCAAGAGATGGGCCGCAAAAAGAAAGAAAAAAGGGGGAGTGAACCCTTGTTGTATATATGTTCTGAGGGAGACAGTTTCGTCTCGCTTTAATGTGCTTGCGGAATGAGTACATACGTGCCAGCTACAGAGGACTTTGATAATGGATATGCTGACGAATAGGGAGTCGTTGCCGGCTCTCCAAATTCTCCGGGACCATTGTCTGCGATTTCTTGCAACCGTATCTGCTATGGCATACTTTTCAACTGAAATCCTACGCTACATATCCCACCTTGCTGCACACGTTCCAGAAGCATGTGACACCTCATTTCGAGGCAGTTCAGGATCGGGGCTATGTTCTGCAACTTATACAAGAATCTATGCTCGTCAAACTTTCTCTTTCGCTCGTCTCAAGGGAATTCCACTCAATAGTGTAATCATTCTTATACGAAAACGTCGTGATTCTCCAATTTAAATATATCCCCATCCTCCTTGACTCGTTCCATTCCTCGTGGACGCTCTAGACCCTGAGGTTAGATACGCCCGACTCTGTGACTTTATTGAGATTGAGGAGCAGGGTCTAGTCATCTGTTCTGTTGTATCGGTTCTTTCTTGCTATTTAGAAAAAATTCCTGATGACCCAAGATTGACGGAGCGGGTAACTATGTTGGTATTGCTGGAAAAGTACTAGTAATATAAAAAGCATGAGGTATGTTTTCATTGTCTCTGCCGCGTTGGATGGAAGCTCAAGCCTTCAAAGTTGCCCATTTATACCATCGAGTCCAAGTCGGCTCCAGGTCAAGATCACTACGATACCCCAGTAAAACTGGAATCAAGCTCTAAATTCTCCAAAAGCGTAAGAATGACAACAAAGAAGAGACAGCAAAGGTGATATCTTTGCGGTAGAAATTCTTGTGTTGAATCAAAGATCTGTAGCCACAGCAGTACTCATAGACCTGCTTGCCGAGTCTACCGGGCCCAGGACCACCAAAGGTACAAAGGTGTCTCGCGATGCTCAGGCTGCTCCAAAGGACTCAAAGGGGACCAACGAGGTAGATTGGGATTACATATGTTTTGAACCCATGTTAACTATTTTATTAACCGTGACAATCCCCCTAACCTCCTTGTTTCTACCTGTGCCAAACCTGTTAGTTAATTGTGATGTGCGGGGCTCAAGAGGGCTTTCCTCCAAGTTCAGTCCTAAATTAAATTCGAAGGCCGGGGCATTTATAGTTCTCACGGTCAGTACAAGGTAGTCAGTAATTAATAGATTGACTTTGGAACCCATCAGTCCTCGGAAAATGACCTGAACACCATCCACGCCTCGGCTCTCTCTTCCAATGCTGGACGAATGGTCAACCAATATTTTTCTGCATGACCCAATGCGAATATATCGCGCTAAGCGCGATGCAGCTCGCCGTACCGTCACCTCCAAATACAATATACTTGGATTTATCTCTTCTGGTACCTATGGCCGGGTCTACAAAGCACAAAGTCTAGATGAGGATGGGAGGATACACGCTATCAAGAAGTTTAAACCTGACAAGGAGGGGGACGTCGTTACCTACACCGGGATTAGTCAAAGTGCAATCCGAGAGATCGCTGTGAGCCTTTCATCAACGAGCGGGTGTGCTATGTATGGTCCAGAGTGCTGACATATGTGATCAGTTGAATAGGGAGATTGACCATGAAAACGTCGTCGCTTTGAAGGAGGTTATTTTGGAGGACAAGTCTATTTACATGGTCTTTGAGTACGCAGAGCACGACTTCCTTGTGAGTGGCACGAATCCTGGTATGAGTTCATATAATCTCAACGCGCCCCTAGCAAGTCATCCATCACTGCTCGCAGACCCTCCGAAATATGCCTTCACTCCCTTTTCTGAAATCCATGACCTATCAACTATTGAACGGTCTCCTCTACCTTCATTCTTGTCACATCCTACACCGCGATTTGAAGCCCGCCAACATCTTGATTACCTCCGGCGGCGTGGTTAAGATTGGAGATCTTGGGCTTGCCAGACTTATATACGAGCCCCTCCAACCATTGTTCGTGGGCGACAAAGTCGTCGTCACTATATGGTATCGTGCCCCGGAGCTTCTACTAGGTGCTAAACACTACAACAAAGCAATCGACTGTTGGGCCGTGGGATGCGTTATGGCAGAGCTTGCTAGCTTGCGCCCAATCTTCAAGGGAGAGGAAGCCAAGTTGGACTCGAAGAAGAATGTGCCATTTCAACGTGACCAGCTCTTGAAAATCTTCGAAATCTTGGGTACACCTAACGGTCTGTTGGCAAATATATTTTGGAATGCAACGAGTTCTGACATTATTTTCGTTTGGTGTAGTTGAAGATTGGCCCGGCGTACGCGACATGCCCGAATATCAAAGTATGAGTCGACTCGACCCGTGAGTTATTCCGTTGAGAAATTGCGCTTAATCTAACATTTTATAGCTTCCGTGATCGATTGTATGAATGGACCCAATCTCGGATACGCTCACCTAGTGGTTATGACCTTCTCCGCCGACTTTTTGCATACGATCCGGACAAGCGACTCACAGCAAAGGAAGCTCTCCAGCACAAGTGGTTCCAGGAAGAACCACGGCCCACTCACAAGTTTGTTCACCATTTGGACATTCCCGATGTGAGACTCTGACCTAGCGTAATAAGTGTATTTCAGAGTATACCCACAAACCAGTTACCCCCACATCGACGGATTACCCAAGACGAAGCACCATCCATGATGCCTGCTGCAGCACCAAATACATCGCACCATGGTGGGCAAGGTGCGCATGCCCCTCCCTTTGGACAATCTCAATCCAAGCCTGGAAGTACAGCAAGTTTTGCGAGCCTGAGCGGAGGCGGCCCGTATGGCCAACCAACCGGTGGCAACGGAACGCACGCCCCGACCAGGAAGAAGGCGAGAATGCATTAGTTGCTTTGGTGACACTGTTGATTGCGACCATGATGATTGCTACTGCACTAGCAGGATGAGGTGAGCTTGCCCAACGGTAATCG
The DNA here is from genome assembly GCA_018856295.1 of Blastosporella zonata. NCBI lineage: Eukaryota > Fungi > Basidiomycota > Agaricomycetes > Agaricales > Lyophyllaceae > Blastosporella > Blastosporella zonata. The sequence goes on along the minus strand of JAFLHD010000014.1, from coordinate 23,089 downwards.
GCGAAGTCTACTACAGCTTACTGAGTCTTGACAGCCTCAGGAGCAATGATATTCAACATACCAATTTAAAGTGTAGGAAAGGTACCCTCTTAGGTCAGCCTCTGCGATGTGCAAGGGATCCATCTAATACATGGTTATCCAGAAAGGATTTCCCGGATTACTGGAACAGTTCTGTATTTGTGGTTATATTGAGGTGTAATGTTTGTATAAATGACGTTCGCTGTGCTACATGAACTACTTTCTCGATCGCATGGTTTTTCTATTGTATTCCATTCAGGAGACTCCGGTCCAAGTTCACCTATTCATTTGAGCGCTATATGGATGCTCAAGCGGACAATATCATTGAATATTGAACTCGCCGAAATCACCTACTCGTGAAGTTTCTCTACTTCATAACACTGTACACACGATAGAAAATGGCGCTTGGCTCATGGCTGCCAAATTGCTCGACTTGGGAAATATAACATCCTCCACCGGAAGAAGTCTCTCGTGCGGAGCGGGAAACTCATGAAAGAAGCTGCCCGTTGCTCAAAGTCGACCGCGAATAGTTGCTCTCCTGCCACAAAAGAGCTGTGCAGAGAAATATCGTCGTGGTAGAAACAGAGGAGAAGTCGACGCAGCCTCCATGACGATGTATACCAGTGAGATCGGCCCGGGGTTACGTAACCGGGTGAACGAAACAACTCCAAGGGCCAAACCTGGGTGATGAAAGCGATCATCGAGCAGCTTCGATTACAGCGTCAACGACGGTGGCATGTCGCAAAATAACCCAGCTCTTGTCGGCTCTGTCTTCGAGCGAAAACCTTCTCATTCTGCTCCAAAGGCCTTCACCCCAACAAAGTCGGGCTTTCCAGCTGTCCAACACCGTTCAAAAAGCGCATTTGCGCGCAATCTCGAGGGTGTGCGCAAAAACGGGGCTGCAAGACCTCAAAATGCGCCTACTGTTGCTCATAGTAGGCTGGCACGGCCCCTGAAGCCTGCAGATCCCGATGAGTGGAGGAATCAAATGAGCCGTGAAAACGAGCAGCGAGTAGCAAGCATGACGGAAGAAGAACGGGATCAAGAGAGACAGGAGATTCTTGAGCGCTTTGGAGCTGGAGTCGGCGATCTTCTGCAACGGGTAAAGCTTGCAAGGGAAAAGCAGGCGCAAGGTGCCCAAAGTGGCACTGCGGCGTCCACAGACTTGGCTGAAGATCATATTACTCATCTCGAACCAGGTTAGATCAATCATTATCTGCAATACATTTCTCATATATTTTTCTTCATTAGTGCCAGTCACTGCAAAGGAAGAGTTTGGTCGAGAGATCGTTTCCAATCGGTGTGAGTTGCATCGCTGTTGCTATCTCAGAAAGTCCTTGACAAAATTATATTATCTAGTGTCTCCACCTCCGCCAGCCTTGTCTACAAATAGTACCCGCCCGTCTAGCCGTGCTGACCGTAGGCTTCGGTTCGCAGAGCTAGGGCCCGAGGATGTTCATGTGTACGAGTCTGCCCCGCCTTCACCGAGGCGCAAAGCACTTGCACTACCTCCCCCATCCAATGATGGATCTGCTGTTTCTCTTGGAAAGTTTTCTGGAAAACTCGCAGCTCCCACTCCCACTTCATCTGAGCCCAAAGCCAATGTGGACCCTGAAGAGGGATCGGCGGAGTATATTCGTCGACGGTATTTCCCCGAGGCCCCTGCGAATGACCCCAACCTTGCTTGGATGAAAGATTCTTTGTCACCGTCAGATTCATCGCAGACCTCATCATCTCTCCGATTTGACTTGTCTGGCAAGCCAATTCCCGCATCTGTTTCCTCGACCCTCCCAACACACCTTGGTCTTCACCATCACGCTGAAGGATCACATGCAGGTTACACGTTTGATGATATATTCCTTCTTTCCCGATCCACGGTCCCAGCACAAAGGGCGACGATGCTCGGAGTGTTGGCTAAAGTTGCTCGAAGGATTGCAGCGATGTTACAAGGAGAGACGGCAGGAGTGGAGGAGCTTGTTGGGAAAGAGGAGGAGTTGCGCAAACGGATCGTGGCAGCTGGAGTCGAGGCAATGTCGGAGCGAGGAAGCGTTGGAGCTCGGGCTATGGAGGTTGTTTGGCAATGCATAGTGGGCTGGAACGAAGAGATCACGGCCATCGAAGGGGTTGAGCTAGAATCTCCGGCAGACACGATGATCAGCTCTCTCCAGCTGGACTTTTTCCTCCCACAAATCGCATCGCTACTCGCCCAGGGTGACCTTTTGGAGGAGTCGCGGTCCCAGCTCTTGGCTGTCCTCCATAGACTGGCACAACACAACAACGCTTTCGCCGCATCCATTGTTACCACCGCAAAGCTTGTGCCTAGCATCATACAAAACTTCCTTCTCACACCCATCCCTCTAACAGAGACCTCCCCACTACCTGATCCACTCGCTCTTCAACTCCTTATCACCCTGGCAAATGCGTCGCGACAGAATGCTAGCGCTCTCCAAGAGCCCGCCGATGCCCTTTTGCGGTTCATCACATTCCTCCCCTCATCCTCCATGTACCCACCTGCACTAGCCACGTCTCTGTTGACGAACACACTCCGCTTCTATACCGCCCTTGCGAATTATGGGCTATATTCGCACATCGCGACCACTGCTGTAGAACGACTCTCGCAGCTAACCCGGTATATTTTATCCGACGCGTGCTCTTCCCCGAGCCTCATGGTTGCTTGGTTGGATCTGGTGGCGGCTTGGATGGTGTGTGCTATTGACCCCCATCAAACCACGCCCGGTCACGAAATCCTATGGAGCCAAATCATTGGGTGGGGGTGGAACTCAGAGATCGACAATCTGAGCGATAGACTGGGCGCTGAGGAGAAGTATTGGCCGGTCTGGGCAGGCATGTGGCGGGCCTATGCGGTGTGGTTGGAGGGTTCCAGGGTGAATGGGATCCGAGGCGGCTCGTCAGAAAGAATGGAGTGCCTGGACGTCATTAGGGATGGATTTGAGGATGGGAAGGAGAAGGAGGTGGTGATGGGTTGTCTGGAGGCCATTAAGGCGTCTATGAATCAAATAACTCTTCCTATCGACCAAACACATCTAACACACTTCCACGCCTTAGCCGATCATGCTGCTACATTGGCCGCCGTCATACGCCTGTGGTTGTCGTGTCTTCCGCCGCCATCAGATGGACCACTCGAGTCGCCCCCTTTCCCACTCCCCTTCCTTCAAATCTCTGACCTCTGCGCGAAGATCACTACACATTCATCCTGGTCGGTATTGGGCTCCACAGAGCCAAGTACACGCAACGCCTATGTGCACCTGCGACCGCTCTCGGACCTGCTATCAGGCTATCTTCGTCTCTCACGACGACTCCCAGGCTCATCGAAAGAGCTGTGGGCCGCCCAGGCGCTCTCCATTATCTCGAAATTTCTCCCTGGAAATGAAGATGTTGCACTGCAGATTGCGGATGACATCCTCAGCCTGGTAACCCCGGAATGGTTGAACGCGTTGGCCATTCAGGCCCCGCCAGCAATATGGGAGAGGGGCGGGATGCTTGTGATAAAACCATTTGTGGCTCATACGATCCGTCCCCATCTTGACATCAGCATCGGGCCAACGTCGCCGACTCCTCAGTCCATTTCGACCGTCACTACACAACGCCTTCCGTCTGCGACCGCCCTGGGTACATTCGGACTCCCTCTCTCGCGTGAGTGGACGCTATCGCCGCTCGACCATCTCTTACGATCTGGGAGCTCGGAAGTGTTCAAAGCCTTGCCGGAGGGTTGGGATGCCTCGGAGATCGACATTGTCCGTGCCTCGCTACTCCTCACAAGGATCTGCCGCGATGTCCTGCATCACTTCAAGCTCACGGACTTTGTGTTGACGAGAGACCAAGCTGTGTTTGGGATCATGAAAGTCTTTATGCTTGAACATGGTCAGACCCAGGCGACGGATTCAAATGAAGAAGTGTTTCGAGACCACGTTGTTGGGCAGTTCATGGCAGATGTGCTGCGTCATTACACTGCTTCTGCTTCTTCCCCGACTTCTGTCGCTTCCGGGGACTTGGAACAGGCCGCATCCAAGTTCCTTGGGGCAACGCCATTCTATCAATACTACACCGACTTTGTCTCGTTATATGACTCGATATCCTTCTCCCACCCTCTCTTCGCAAGCCTTCTTCTCCCTCCGACGTCTATGCGGTATGCCCTCGATTATCGTAAACATCTTTGGAACGATTTCGGCCACGTTCTAAAAACGGTCCGCACGCCGGCCGACCAGGTCATCTGCCAGGACATAAGGGAATATCTATCGCCAGTGGAAGAGGATCCCCAGATGCTTGGCTTCTACCTTCGTGGGCTTCTGAAGCAGCAACTTCAGGGCTTCGTGCATCTTGTGGCTCTGCACCATGTCGCCTCGTCCATCTGGTTAGATCTCCACGATGGACCCGGGTGGGGGGAAGAACGTGCTAGCAAAATGTTGAAGGCTGTAGTTGAACAAGGGGGTCATGAATTGGTTAGAGAGGTGGTTCGATACCAGCAAAGTGCCTCGGGTACTGCTTTACTACCCCCTCGGTGCTTCGATTTCTTGGATGATCATGTCAGGGCAGCGCGGCTTGAGTGTGTGGCACGCTGGGGTTTGCAGAACAGATTGCAGGGGTTGTTCTCTATCGCATAAATCTATCGTATTATCTAGATATTTTAAGCTGTGTATACTACTAGACGGATCACTGGTAATTTTGATGATGAAGTGTATCACGCCATAGTTGTCCATTTAGCTTACTCAACGCAACCACCGATAACTTGAATATGTTTCTTGAATTTATGCATTTCCCCTGATCTATGGCCTCCACATCTGTACTCTCACAATGGCCCCCAGCACTAACCAAAGTTCAGCTCGATGAGCTAACCCTTCTGGCGACGTCGTATGCTTTTTCGACCGGGTTGCTGTACCTCCCACCAGCCGAACGCCAACCGTTCGCTCCAGAGTCTGCAATACACGCACCTCTAGCTCTGTTCCCATCTCCATTGCCCCGTAGCCTCTTTGAACGTGCAAAACATCTCCAGGGCATATATAACGTCTTGTACGCAAGGATCGCACTAGATGAAGAATTTTTAGATCGGATCATGGGCACAGAGAACGGTGTTGGAAAAGTTGACGAATTCATTGGGCAGCTCTGGACAGGATGGAAGGGATTGAGAGACAATGGATTGGCCCAGGTGTGTATGTGTATTCAGATCTAAGCGAGCTGTATTGAACTTATTTTTTCAGTCCCTGCACCTCGGATTGTTTCGATCGGACTATCTCCTTCATACTCCTCCTAATGAGCCTCCGTCTCTCAAACAAGTGGAATTCAACACCATCTCTGTGTCATTTGGTTCGCTCTCGGAACGCACAGCTCGTTTGCACAGGTATGTCGCCTCCCACAATCTTCATTGAAAGTCTCCTCAGTGCGTTTTAGGTACCTCTACGCATCCACGCAATACTACAATACATCATCCCACCTAAAGGCTAATAATTTCCCTGAGAATGACACAATAGCTGGATTGACTAAAGGCCTGGCGACTGCACATAAGGCTTACAACAATGAGCAGTAAGCTTTTATCGGTTCATAAATCCTGTACCTATTTGACTGGCACTCAGAGCTCGCATACTGTTCGTCGTTCAGCCAGGAGAGCGCAACGTCTTTGATCAGCGACCATTGGAGTACCAGCTCTTAGAGAAGTATGTAAATGAGCTTCTATTCATGTGCAGATCTTAACGAGTGCACAGACACTCTATCCATGCCATTCGCCAGACCTTCGACAAGCTAGCGACATCAGCTACCATTGACCCCAACACACGCGTTTTACGCGTGGCTGTATCTCCCGACCTCCACCAAGACGGTTTCGTGGAAATATCGGTCGTATACTTCCGCTCAGGCTACACCTCTCACGAATACCAAACTCCTACACACTACCAAACGCGTTTCCTCCTCGAACAATCGAAAGCGATCAACTGCCCATCAATCGCGCTCCAACTAGCTGGGGGAAAGAAGGTTCAGGAGGTCCTTACTCATCCCGGCGTCCTTGAGCACTTCCTCGCGGATGAGAAGAAGTGGGGCGCGGATGTTTACTCTCGATCGGAGCTGGACGAGCTGCGCCAGACGTTCATGGGCATGTGGGGGTTAGACGTCGGGAGCGACCTGCTGACCGCGGACCTTGAGGCGCTTCAGTCCGGGAGGGAGGGTTTCGGCGTGCGAAAGGCTAGGGAGCAGGCGCTGTCGCTGGTCCTCAAACCTCAGAGAGAAGGCGGGGGTAACAATGTTTACAAGGATTCCATCCCTCCTTTCCTCGACAGCCTGCCACCTAAAGAACGACAAGCTTGGATTGCTATGGAGTTGATCGTCCCTCCAAATGGCACAGGGAATTATCTTCTCCGGGCTGGTGGTGGAAGCCAGGCTGCGGCCAAGGTCGAGGTCGTTAGCGAGCTTGGAATATTCGGGTGGGCATTGTTTGGGGGAGGTGAGATAAGACATGAGGGAGCGGGATGGTTGGTTCGGACGAAAGGGAAAGATAGTGATGAAGGAGGTGTGGCGACTGGTTTCTCTGTCCTTGACTCGGTCCTGTTGATAGATGACTGAGGTGAGTGGATGGGAAAGAGATAACGGCCGAAGCTTGAGTACAATCTTTCAGATTGCAAGGCTTAGGTCATTTAGCATACATTTACCCGAACCCAATAATGATGGCAGTGAAAAGATGGCTCCAGTAGAGATCGCTCTGTCAATCCGCTAAGATTCACGCCATCTTGACCA
>JAFLHD010000014.1:0-16049 GCA_018856295.1 Blastosporella zonata | reverse complement strand
AAGGATGCCGACCTCATTGCTGAATCAAGCGTAGTGTGAATTTCAGGGTGGATCGAACTTAGTACAGAGGTATACGCCTCGGATGGTTAAACCATGAGGCACCATTCGGCCGTGGACTCCAGGTCCTTATAGGCAGTGGGCTCGGCATCCTCGATTGGAGCAACTAGATTTCGAGCCCGTCGAATCGTGACATCGTGTGTGTGTGCATGAGGTTTATTAGGCCAATGATGCAATGAAAGCCTATTGAGACTCGAAGTGACCACGAACGCATCGGCATCTAGTGTACTTGAAGAATCGATATTTGCGCAGAATATCGACAACATATGCATGATTAGCGTCACAATCATCGTCCAGATTCCTTGCCGTCTCGTACAATCCAAAGCTTTCCCCGACTATGGTTCTGGGCGACATTGATTCTAGGCTATGGAGATTTGGGGTGTTAACATCTGGAAACTCTTATTCTGGAGAGTGGTAATCTTGAACCAATTCATGGAATTTCATGGAAAAGGAAGCATGCAGTTTCCAGATCAACGCTATTCTTACAGTGAAGAGCGGGAAATTTCAGCCCGTCGCCGATGTCCTGCGAGCGCTTGAGGGAGTCCAAAAAGTCCTCTACGATCTTCCGGTCATCCAAATCGGCATATTTGCAAGCACGATGGTAACAAGTCTATTCTTCTCGATGACAGCAGCCGCCGCTGTCGTCCTATTGGTGGTAACAGTCTCCTCGATGGCTGCAGCAATAAGACTCCCGTTGCGACTTGTGGACAAGCACCAATGCGATGACCTTCAAGTATCGAAATGATACCTTGATTTTGAAACCTCTCTCTTCGGGCAGAATTTAGAGCCATTGGCTGGAAGAAATTGGGGCGGAGGGGGCACTTTCTAGAAAGATAGGTTTTTGTGTGACAGCGGTACTAATAATAGATGCCATAGGTTCAACTCGACATTTGTTTCAAAATGATGCCACAAAATTCACGTGGATAACTCTAACTACCAGTTGATTACCAGAGTCAAGACTGATATATCTGATAGCTTGCCTGGGCCACTCAACTTGGATAGTCATCGGACCTCATAATCATGCAATGTCTTGCGTACTGTCGGTGTCACCTTTACATCCACCTTGATCATTGTAACGTGGACGCGATGTCTGCTGCATTGTTCGTCGACGAGCATTGGATATGGAAGCGCCTGTTCAACGTTCAGGCGCAGTCAGATCTGAAGACACGCTATTCGGCAGCCGCAATTCGCGTGCCGTTTGACCATGGCAGCGGCTAGTTCAGCATCTAAAGGATGTTTTTAGAAGGTTCTACTTATCTCTTGATAAGAATTATATGTCGCCTTAATACGCGTTGTGTTCACATGGTCGTCTGTTTACGTTAAACACGTAGGTATAAGTGTTGGAGCTTTCTCATGATGACTGGCTGTCTCCGGTGCTCACCAACATGGGACTCGACGCCGACTCCAACAAGTCTCTTGACGAGAAAGTTCCCTCTCTGAAGGACGATTCTCATGTTGCCGTTTCCACCAAGATTGTCGACACCGCTGCTGAACTATCCTTTGGGGATGGAGAGCTCGACTCAACGGAAGCGTTAAGGATAAGGTGTGTGGCCGCCCGTATCTATTTAATTGGCGTGTGTTTATTCTTGGTATAGGAAGAAGATCGACTACCATATCCTTCCGTTGATGTGTAGTAAGTCGCTGGCATTGGTCTATCCCACCGCTGACAAGAATTATAATGCTTAGTTCTTTACTGGTATACATGAACTCTTACTCTGGCATAGGCTTCAAGTCGCCAATGACATTGCATTCTAGGATCCAATTTATGGACAAGACCACTCTCGGATCCGCCGCAATTCTTGGAATAAGGTGGGCCGCTCCAGTGAGAAGTAACAGCTCCCTGAAGATTGTGCATGACTTAGAGAATCCACACACTTGACAACTAACGAGTACGATATTACGTTCCCTACATACTCATGTCCATTGACTTATGTGTCCTTATTCTAGGTATAACTGGTGAGAGCTCCACTCGAACAACTTATCTCATCTTCGGTGGTGCTCAGCTCCGTACAAGGCTTGGGACAGTCTTCTATATCTCATATCTGGTATTCGAGTTCCCTCAGAACCTGGCCCTTCAGCGCTTCCCAGTTGGAAAATGGATGAGGTTTGTGTTGGCCGACAAGGTCCAACGACAGCTAATGATCCCGACCTCCGAAGCATTAACATCACTATATGGGCCATTGCCCTTTGTAGCCATGCTGCTTGCAAGAATTTCACTGGCCTCCTTGTCGTTCGCTTGATCCTTGGGATGTGCGAAGGCTCGATCACGGCGGGCTTTCTTATCGTAAGCTCCATGTTCTACACCAGAAATGAGCAGACGTTGCGGGTTGGGTATTGGTGTAAGTCAATTCTAGTTTTCGAAGCAAAACGCTAATATCACTGTTCACACCCCAGTCCTCATGAATGGTACAGGTATTCATATGTCAAGTTTTTTTTTCTTTGGCTCGTTATACTCAATAATATCGTACGCCCCAAGCTCAAATTATTTCTGGGTTTATCAGCTTTGGGACCCTACACATCAAGACTGCGAAATTCGCATCCTGGCAGTGGTACGTCTGAAATTTACTGTTTACACTTTGACGCTCAGTTCAAGTAATTGTAGGCTCATGATCATTACTGGAATCATTACGTTCCTTGCCGCCCTTTCGTTCTGGTCTGTTTTGATTGTTGTCCTATTCAAGCCTACCATTTTGACGGCGCTCCTCAGGTTCCTTTTTCCCGATTCCCCAACAAATGCATGGTTCCTCTCAAAGGAGGAGCGCGTGATAGCTGTTCGACGGATCAAGGTCGATCCACAACTTGATTCTCAAAATCCAATCGCAATAACTCATTTCCCAGGTCAATCAAACTGGTGTTGAGAATAAACACTTCAAGAAAGAACAGTATGTAGTCCCCTAAGATCTTCTGGCCGTATTTTGCCAACATTTCTCACCCAACAGAATGGTTGAGGCTTTACTCGATCCCAAGACATGGCTCTTCGCGCTCTTCTCTGCGCTTGACAACGTCCCTAACTCACTCACAAATCAACGCCAGCTCATTACCAGTTCTTTTGGATTTACCACCTTACAAACTACCTTGCTGGGCTGCGTTGACGGCGTCGTGGAGATCGTTACAATATGGTCTGGCGTTACTTTAGCAGCAACTCTACCAAATAGTCGAGCGTGGGTTGCCGTCGTGTACTCCATACCCAACATTTTGGGCGTATTCTTGATCAACTTTCTACCCTGGGAGAACAAGGTTGGCCTGCTATTTGCGGAATGGTTGACAGGTGAGGTAGTCCAGAATGCTCCTCAGAAGTATGATTGACTCTGAGTCTGGCAGGCATTGGAACAACCGGTTTCGTTCTGTCTTTGTCTTGGCTATCAAGTACGACTTCGGGGCATACCAAGAGGGTTACTGTGAATGCTATCATGCTTTGTGCATATTGCATTGGAAACGCCGTATCCCCCTTCATGTGGCAAGAAAAATACAAGCCAAGGTGCGGCCCATCTTACATTTCCTCGCCGCCTGCTAACAAACGAGAAGGAATCACATTCCTTGGATCATCATCGGCATCTGCTATCTGTCATGCATAGGTTTGCTCCTGGCCATCCGATGGCTTCTGGCGAGAGAGAACAGGATTCGTGATAACGAGCCAGCTGACAATACCTATGATGATGTTTATATTGAGCGGACCGTGGACGGTGTGGTTGAGCAAGTAAAGGTTGACAAGGTGCGAAGCTTTCATTAAAAAAATATGGAGGTCGAATATAACCGAGTGGTCGTCAGGAATTTTTGGATCTCACTGATCGCCAGAATCGGGACTTCAGATACGTTTTATGATAACGCAATGAAAGCTCATTTTGTATTCGATGTTTGATACCATTGTACACTGATAACGAGAACGCGGATGTTCGATGTTCTGTGATCTTTCTAGACCTGGCATCCGATATGACAGCACCATTAGAATAAGAAGGGCACCGTGAGTGAGGCAGAAGTTTCAAGCGAATGTGATGTAAAACCAAGGCGTGTCAGAACTCTTGCTTTCTTCGCCTGCAAACGCTATTAGGCATGCCCGCACTCAACTGACTGCCTCGTTGCAGGGGATCCTGCGGAGAGGGTATTCAGTGCATCTCTCACGCATTGAGATGGCTTGAGCAAGACCGACGTAAAGCGCGCTATCAAAGCGGCGTGTCCGTGTATGTTCGCTAATATTGACGCTTCAGATCTTGTTCTGTCAACATTCAGCTCCTTCAGTGTCAAGGGCCAATCTACCAATGCGATAAAAACTTCCAAAAGCGAACTACGCGTTACGTTGCGGAAGGTTTTCACATTCACATTTATTTTTATCCTACTGTTGCTCTGGAGTGTCTGTGGGCATGAACAGCGCTGTATACGCTGTGCGATAAATTTCTTATTTTTTCGAATTTGTCTGTTCACGTGAAATACGTGAGGACATCAATTTTCGGAAAGGTCTGTACCAATACTTGCGTCGACCCGATTCGCAGTTGCAACTTTGAACTTCTCTTGTTTAATTCTCAAGTACTGCAGCTTCAAGTTTTCGTACCTTCGTCGGTTTTACAATCTACCGTTTCCTGCCATCTTCTCGACGGACGCGTGTGCAGCGGCATGATTTGTGATGGCAGAATGACTAAACATCTCAAATATATTCCAGTCTTAAATACAAGTCGACCAACTTTCGCCACCTCTCGTAATTTGCAATGTCGAAAGTAATTCTCGTTACTGGTAAGTCGCCAAGTGTCTTCGATTGTCCGTGGCCCTTATTCCGATGCCTAGGATCCAACGCCGGTATTGGTTTCGAACTTGTCCGTCTTCTGGCAGACAAAGGTCATATCGTCTACCTTGCCTCGAGAAATGAGTCCTCTGGACAGAAAGCACAGTATGTATCGCTTTTACGATCAGGATCTGAATATTATTCGGTCTGATCTGTTGTTATGATAATGTAGAGCGCAGCTCAAAGAAGATGGCATCAACGTAAAGCTAGTTCAGCTCGATGTCACCGATATCAAGTCTGTTGTCGCAGCAAAGGGTGTCATTGAAAAGGCTGAGGGTCGCCTGGACGTGTTGGTCAACAACGCAGGTATGTGAGCTGACTGATCTAATGAGTACTGAACTGATAGTCTGTCTTAGGCACCGGTGTCCTAGATAAGGAGCAAAACGCTCTGACAGTCTCCTTAGATCTAATCCGCGAGGCTTTTGAGCCCAACTTCTATGGCCTAATCCAAACTACCCAGACGTTCTTGCCCCTCCTCCGTGCCTCCTCCCAGGCAGTCATTTTGAACGTGTCCACCGACATGGCATCCAACACCGTGCAATCCAAGTCTGATTATCTGCACGTTGTCGCATACAATACCTCCAAGGCCGCCGCTAACTCGTACACGATCGCTTTGGCTCACGAGCTACGCGGTGAGGGCATCAAAGTCAATGCTGTTACGCCTGGTTTCACTTCGACGAAGTTGAACGACTTCAGGGAGGGAGGCAAAACTGTGAAACAAGGAGCCGAGGTTCTTCTTCCTTGGGCTCTCCTCGACAAAGACGGCCAGACAGGTAGGATTTTTTCTACACGTTGTAAACAAGAGGCTGATGAAATCTTACAGGGCTTTTCATTAATGAGCATGGCAAGGAACTCGCCTGGTGATCCTGCAGTGGATGCCCTAGGGTATGCGTAGTATATCAAGTATATCGTACACTGCACGAGTCAGTTGAAAAGGTCTTATCCCCTCGTATCCCTTGGCTCAATCAGCAAACCCACCAACCCTTGACTCAAAAGAACGTCATTTTCATCTTCACCGCTTTCTTCGATGCGTCCACAAATGATAAAGGCTTATTAAATGGTTGGCCTGCAATGGAGGATAGGATCATGAGGTGCTATTGCGCTATCAATAGGTGATCGCATATTTAAATTAGAATCGGACCGAGGTCAGCCAGTGTACCCTTATGTCCGCTCAGCACTCACACGTCGCTAAAATTCTTCACCTATGTCCTTACCGACATACCAATCAGTCCCAGTGGATGTGCCCTCCTTGAAAGGAACAAGAGTGACAACGGAAAAGTTATCGAAGTCTCACTCCAAACACCTGATCCGTCTTCTCACCGTTTCCACGATATTAATCATCACTATGATGTACGGTCTCCAGCATGTTTCGCGTATTGGCAGCGTTGGGCTGCCTAGGCTTTTCAAGGGATGCTCCAATGGCCTTCATAGCAGCGCAGCTAAGCTCGTAAGCCACTATACTTTGCCCTCCGGGGACAAGATACCCTCAGTCGCGCTTGGTAAGCCAGTCAGACTATTGGATATAACACTCTGACACGATAAAAGGTGCCTGGAAGGCAAGCAAAGGCACAGCGGGCCTCGCCGTGCAGGTAGGCTTATGAAAAAGGACACGTTTTTCCTGACCGCCTCACGATCATCTCAGACTGCCCTGGAAGCTGGATACAGACACATTGATGGGGCTTGGATCTATGGGGTACGCCTACGATTTATCGGGAAACATTGTTAAAAGGGGTCAGTAGAACGAAGCCGAAGTCGGCGAGGCGTTGAAAGCGAGCAAGGTTCCAAGGAAGGAGATATGGTTGACTTCAAAGGTGCGCACGATTGCGTGGAGTTGTATAACGCTTACCTCTTTACATCATAGCTTTGGAACACATTCCATGCACCGGAAGACGTAGAAGCCAGCCTCGATGAATCATTGTCACATCTCGGAACGGATTATCTTGACCTTTATTTGATTCATTGGTTCGCTCCCTCCTCCCTACCGCAGAAACCAGCTGAACATACTCCCATTACAGGCCTGTAGCGCAAAATGGGGATGGTAGTCTGAATAAGAAACTTACTGAAGACCCTTATCCAACCTGGCAGAAGCTCGAGGAGCTTGTCGAGAAAGGGAAGATTAGGAACATTGGCGTCAGCAAGTGAGTTTTCCTCCGATCATGTCAGGGAAATCACCTAACGCGCGTCACTGAAGCTTCAATATCCGGAGGCATGTGACTCTATGATCTGCTCGTCTGTGACTGACATTGATTGGCCACTAGATTCCAGAATCTCACTGCGAATCCTCTAAAGATCCGTCCCGCAGTTAACCAGGTATTATCTCAGCAGGACATCTATTTTCTCAACTAGTATTCAATCCCATGGTCAGGTCGAGCTCAACTACTGGAATCCTCAGCCCGAGCTCGTTAAGGTTCGTCGTTGTATTCGGTTTCTGTATCTCACTAAAAATAAACTTTTATAGTGGGCGAAGGAGAACAACCTACTCCTCGAAGCTTATTCTCCACTGGGAAGCTCCAGCCGTGTGAAGGATTCTCTGGCCGTTCCTGAGGTGCGCCTTGCCTTGAGATACCTCACGTAGAAGCGTAATCGCAACACAAACAGGTCCAGGAAATTGCTTCTGAGCTTGGTATCACCCCAGCACAGGTTCTCCTATCGTGGCAAGCCCAGCGTGGAGTATGTCTTCCCTCTCCATTTAAAGTGCGACTAATCACATTCACGATGACCTGTAGAATATCGTGCTCGCCAAGAGTGTGACTCCCTCTCGAATCATCGAGAATCTGCACAGTGAGCTTTTGATTCTCTGGTCTTGGGCTGACGTTCAGAGAAACTGATACTTTTACCTGCAGTCACCGCCCTTCCTCCAGCTTTGGCGGAAAAGTTGGAGAAGGCTGCTGCGTCTCACAAGCCGGAGCGCAGTGTTGATCCAGGGAAGAACTGGGGCGTCGATATATTTGAATAGGCAGATGCACATGGACCATATCTCGTCTGTTGCTCCGCTAAACTTAAGCCGGCGGCGGACTTGAGTGAGAACTTTTAAATCGTATTGGTCAGATAAGCTCCTGGTGTTTACATATATGTAACTTCTTATCATTGATCGTCGACCCATGCGCCACTTTTAGAGGACCCTGCAATATGAGAGTCGAGAAGCGCCCAGGAACAAGAGGGTTCTTGACAGACGCGATAAGTATGTACTTATCCAAGACACGCACGCACGGATACAGCTGTATATAAGCAACGTTTCTCCGATTGGTGGCAGAGATGTATGATCGGGGTATTGGTAGATAAGGGCTTATCGGTAGGGTCGCAAGCCTGCAAGTTCTCGGGCTTACGGTGGTTTGAATTGTTGTTGATAAGCCTTTGCCCCGTGGATAGCGAGGTTAACATACCATCATCTCCGTTCACGAACGATGAAGTGCTTTATCAACGAGGAGTGTCTTTCAAATCCTTTCGTAAGTTTCATGGTTCCATTGAGCTAGCACCCTCAAATAGATTCGCAAGTCGATCACGCTGATCTACTTTTATTTAAACATTGTGCAGGTATATAGCCGTCGGCCCTCGGGCGCCTGATAGTAACCGACATCGATCAACTTCGCGAAACTTTCTTTAGCGCGCCACCCCGCTCGAATTGCCTTTTCCGGAGTATCGTCGGAGGAATTGCATAGCAGTCAAGTGACTATCCGTGACACCCGGGAGTGCGCGGCGTAATTGATGCATTTTCATCATTATGGATACGAGTACTTGAGTATTTGAGTAGTTGGACGAAATCTTGGGTAATTAGGAGGCCCACATTGGTCATGAAAGTGGAGTGCTACGCCACGAATTAGGACTGAGGCCGGTATGTGTTTTTTAGATGCCAGATCTCTGGTTATCTCTCTGGAAGAAAATCCTCATGAGAACATTCGCGCTCTGGTTAACAGCACAAGGACAATGGATGGTGCTTATACGGTGATTTTTTTTTTGCGCCGGTCAAAGAATAGTACATGTAAAAATAAGCGTGGTGTGGAAACGGGGGAAAATTCAAGAATACATTGTATATGTAACTCTAGAACCATCCTAATAATAGGATTAGGAGTTAAAGACCGCGGAAAGAACCTATGTGTGTGTATTCGACAAGAATATGTGGCAGACTGTGTGGAGCACGCAAACCTTCTCTTGGCGCCACGGTGAGTTTGCCTTTCTCCTACCAATGAGGGGTCGCCAAGCTGAGAAAGCAGGTAAAACATAGTGTTGTACGCCATGTCATATACAGTTGGTCTCTTCATCAGATTTGGCCGCGAGAACATGTGCGCAGAGAGCATCTAATTCACAGTGAGGATAATGCGGACATCGCGCGAACGAGACGGCCGTGTAGTTTCAGGCAGAAGTCTCCCCAGGCCGGTGGGACTACGAACGCATCGAAGGGAGTTGGCGGGAGTCAAGTACTCAAGAATTGTGGGTTGTCGGCAGAAGCTGTCCTTAAACAGGAGGTGCGGCACACTTTCTCTATATGTACGAGGTTCAGGGCGGCTCGGCTTGGCTCGGCGCAGTTAACACATTCCGCGAAAGCGCGCGGAGTGGCTGTGACCTGATCAGAGATATGGTCGCGGCCGGAGGCTCCTCCAAGGCCTCAAATGTTGTAGTTGGTGATGCGCTTGTGAATGAAGGCAGCCGTCGGGGAAATTATGTGCATGTGGAATAACTGCCGCCGCCTCGCCCAAGGGCAATGGCGGATGCACAATGATCACATGGTGAATATACGCCCTCAGGCTACAGGGTTGTAAGTCCGATGTATTTTTGTTCAATATTCATCACGGCGGAGGTACTAAACGCACGCAATAGATCACATTGTTTTTATGAGAATTAATTATTGGAATAGAGAGGCTGCGAATTTGAATATGAACATGGATCATTGGCAGGGCAAGAGAGGCACCGGCAACACCGGAGCATTGGCCATGCCATGACACGTGCTGCAGTTCAGGCAACACTTGACGAGGAGGCGCTAGGAGATACATGTAGTCGTGTGTGATTGAAGGCAAGTGAAAAAGCTGGCATATGGTATGCACGACGTGAGAGAGATGTGGTGGGACGCCAAGGGACATATGTAAACTGAAGAGGGAACGATCTGAAGGGGCGTTCGCATGCTTTTTGGAGAAAAGCACGGTCCGATGATCAAGATAGACCCACTGGCTTGGGATGATGGGGGCGCCACTTAACCCTGTCGTTCCCGATAGGCGAGACTTGACAGCACCGAAAAAGTGGATGTCACGGTGGTTCGTACAAGAAGCCGTGCCGAACGACCGGAATTTGTGATAAGGCGTAAACAATGCAAGGTTTTGAGCCGGTAAGGGTTGACATTTCGGCGTCAGCAAAACCCAGGATCACGATAGAAGTGACGGCACAAGGACAGCACCCAGACGGAAGCATGAGAAGACGAGATGTTGCCGCGAATAGAAAATAGGCGGCGGAGAGTCATCGGGGAATGCAGATTGTACAGAAAAAATGGGGTTGGTGTCAAAATTACATGTGGGACAGCGGCGGATTCAAATCAAAGAAGGAAGAGAACAAGTCCGAAGTGGTAGAGTGGAAGAAAGATAGCGTGGAGGAAGAGTTCTCGAAGAGGGTGAAAGTTCGGCATAAATAAGTAGGAAAAGGATTCCCACGGGTAGACGCGCCATTGCCTGTTTCCATTACGCGGCCTCTTATCCAGTGCCATTTCACGCCTCCCCTTCCTACCCTCCCCTTCATCTCCTCCTCATCCTACTATGGTTTCTCTTGCTCAACCACATCAACGCCAGTTCAACCCATATTCAGAGAACGGAGGTACCATCTTGGCCATTGCAGGCGCTGACTTTAGTGTCATCGCCGGCGATACTCGACAGAGCGAAGGCTACAGTATCCAGACGCGCTATGCACCAAAAGTCTTCAGACTGTCCGTTTCCATTCACTTTCATCTACCTGCATAGGCTTATGTCTTTTTCAGCACGGATAGGGCGGTCTTGGCTGTGAACGGGTTTGCTGCCGATGGCAATATGTTTGTAAAGACAGTGAGACAGCGTCTTGAAGTGTGTAATCATCTCCTTGTGCGATCCTATTTTATCTAATCCTTTCACAAGTGGTACCGCCATGCACACGCGAAAGACATGCCCCTGCGTGCGATCGCACGTCTCATTCAAACTATGCTCTACGCACGCCGCTTCTTCCCCTACTACGTGTACAACATCCTCGGAGGAATCGAGGACGATGGTGCGTATGAAGCTCTCTCTTGTCACAACTTTGCACCTCGGCACGCCGATCTTGTCCATTTTTACAAAATCTACCCTTTACCCGAATGACAAACGCTAATAATATCCTATAATTGGTCATTTTCTTTAGGTACCGGCGCAGTATACTCATTTGACCCCGTGGGTTCGTACGAACGCGAGGCGTGTCGCGCTGCAGGTGCTGCACAATCACTGGTTCAGCCGTTCTTGGATAATCAGGTAGGCTTGAACCAACACAACCCCACGCGTCTATGCGATCCAAACCGAATTGATGTCACTCGCTGTTTACCGCGTTCCCGTGGTCTCCTCACCAACCCGACCCGATCCTTCACCGATTTATTCCCGCGCCTTTTCACCTAATTTACACTTCCTCTCCCTCACATGCTTGCTTTTCGCGTGACTGACGCCGCTTCTATTTACCCTTAGATTTACTACAAGAATCAAACACCCGCCCCTGGCACGTCATTCCCTGCGCATCTGCCCTTGTCTACTGTCCTTTCCCTCGTGATCGATTCCTTCACAAGTGCAACCGAACGGCACATTGAGGTATTAGTTTCCATATTACGCGCTCTCGGCGTCAGTTCTGATTTACCCCTGCGCAGGTTGGAGACGGCCTGGAAATGTATGTGGTTCTTGCACGGGGCAGCATGGCTCTCCAGGACCTAGGCAACGTCCGCGGCATTCAGGAGATGACAGCAACACAGGACGGCGAGAGGGTGTTTGTAATAAGACGGGAACTGAAAAAGGATTGAGGGATTTGCGCAGCTTCCCTTGTACTTTCCTCTCACCTCATTCTCATACGCACTCGCATGGACACCGTGACTGTCATTTGCTCTCTGTATACTTCCGAGGTTCTCATACATTTTGCGTTATCAAAGTCGCCCGCCTCTGTTTGCACCACACTCGGCTGGCGCTTCCAAATTATCGATTCTACAGTATTTAATGTACAACTTATAGAAGCCCTTACCCGTACATCCGTTTGAGTGAAACGTGTTTGAGTGGGGTAATTTTAATCATGATTAGTGCGACACTTCTGTCCATTGGCCTCAGGCCTCAATACCCACAACAGTAAGTATTTGCAAAGCCTGGAGTTGGTCGACGTAAAAGCTGACGCGTTGCATGCGACAGTTGCCACCGTAGCCGGTCAAACTGATCGAACAACAAAGGGAACGTCAAACAAACACAAACATCCTTCTTCTTCTCCCGCCGTTGCTGCGCTCGTCGTCGTCGTCGCTGTCGTTCTCGCCCTGCTCACCCTTCGTTTCGTTGTGAAAGCTAGTCCGGGCGCTTCAATTAGGGATCCTTCACCCACGACCCTCAATTCAAAAACCATAGACGAAAATCCAACATCATCATGATCTTCACACCACTCATTTTCCTGGCCATTGCCTCACTTGCACCCTCGGCATACTCCCAGGATATTATCTACAATTCAGAACACAACGCGACATCCATTATTGGAACATGGAGCTCAGGGAGCCAAAACGTTGTGACGGGTTCTGTGAGTCGCCATTACCATTCTGCCTATCGAAACGGCCTACTAACTCGACAATAATTTAGGGTTTCGCCAATCCTACCAATGAATCATTCACATATCCCCTGACGACAGGCATCTCCTATTCATTGTGAGGACCCCAAAAAATTCCAGGATTTTCCGAGACACTGACCGAACTGAAACAGCACTGATGACGGTTACTACGAAATTGCTCGGTACCGGTTCAACTCAAACGGTCAGTTATCCCTGACCGCCTTCTCCTCGCTCGTCCTCTGACCGACCCATGTAGGCTCGGAACCAACATGTATTACTGGCGTCATCGGTTGGGTCCATGGAAACTACACTTTGAATGGAAACGGATCCATAAGCATGGTTGCCTTCAACGACGGTTATCAGCAGATTCAAGACCCTTGCGCGGCTGTCTCCAACTTTATTGAGAACTATAACCTCACCGAGTACTACGTTCAGTGGCGGATTTTCATGGATCCCACTTTCGGGCCGAAGCTCCATTTGTTCCAGTTCGATGGTTCCCCCCTCGCACCACAATTCCAGGTCTCGACCACGCCAAACATGCTTCCTACAACGCTATTACGGAATCTACCATCTGCCACCACGTCAGCAGGTAATGGCGTGAAAACGCAGACCCGCCGCTCGCTTCTACAGAGGAAGAGCAATGATGCTCCTGCAAGTCACCTGGCAGTTGCATTCGCAGCAACAGCGGGTATGGTGACCTTGAGCGTCGCTGCGCTCCTCCTATAGAATTATCGGAACTTTGCCTCGGGCGCAGACACTTCCCTCGCTCGTGCTGTACCTGCTAATTATATTGCTACCATTTGCAACACTTTGCATACCTCTGGCTGGACTCTCGGACCATGTGGACCAGTTAGTTTCCCTTGTTACACACCGCCCTCCCCCCCTCCTTCCCCGTTTCCACTATAGTTATTGCTTCGCTCTCCCTCACCCCCGCCAAGCACCTGCCTTTCTTGACATGCATTCGACCATTAGCATAGGATACCCGTATTCAATATCACAATTACTTTTGTGAGTGACTAGCCCCTGGAGGTTGGAAGGATGCTGCTTTTAGTAGTACCGTTATACACACTCTTTTGAACTGCCATCGGATTTGATTTCCCAACTTGATGAAAACAATTACGGATTCAAGAGTCTCGCGACTCGCACGTCCGAGAGCGCAAAACCATGTGGATTATTCCGTTGCCTTCCTTCTGACTCCCCTCTCTCTCTCGCTCTGTTTTCTCTTTCTATAATTGCGACTGATTGTGCTTCAAAGATGCGCGGAATGAAACGGGACTCAAAAAAAAAACTTCCGACGTGTTTGAACGATCGGGTTTGATCGAACAGGTGAGTGACGGACGCCTTTCGCAACTTGGCCCTTTACCATTCATACCTCATCTGATGAAAACTATTACGGATTAATGAGTTTCGACTCGAGTGTCCGAGAGCGCAAAACCGTGTGGATTATTCCGTTGCCTTCCTTCTGACCCTTTTCTTCATACTCCATTGCGTGTTTATAGCCTGTGGCTAACTCCCTTTCTTCATATTTAGGTCCCGTGTTCATTTGTTGGTATTGGAGTCTTCGCCTCTTCATTATGCCTGATTATCGGACGTTAAAGTAAAACTGCTAAGATCAAGGTGCGTTGTTATACCATGTTAGCTTGGCATCGTCGCCCTTGCTACCTCCTGATGAACCCAATACGGATGATAGAGTTTCGACTCGTGTTTCCGAGAGCGCAAAACCCCATGTGGATTATTCCGTTGCCTTCCTTCTGACCTCAGTCTTATCTCTACCTTCATTCAATGCTTCTCGTTTTAACGCAATCTCTTATCAGCTATCCACATTTATGGACCATAATGGCGCACATTGTCGCCTTAAGAAAACCAATGTTGCCGATGCTACTCGAAGTAAGTGTCTCCTTCAACCCGTGACATTATTTCTTTCCTACACATGTCCTTCTGATGAAACGAATTACGGATACATGGGTCCTACGACCCGTACGTCCGAGAGCGCAAAACCAAGTGGATTATTCCGTTGCCTTCCTTCTGATATCTCATGCCATCTTATGTGCGCGTTTGTCCCGAATGATACTGATTATGGACTTCCCCTTCTAGGCCCCAGGCCTCAAGGCTCGGACAGCTCCCGTCTCGTTCGTGATCATGGCGACCCTGCCGCTGCTCCAAGTGGACCCTCTGCGGTTGACACTCTTGAGTCTCATTCTTGGAATCCTCTTTTGTCAACCACGTGTCGAGCGGTGAATTCTCACCTTTGCTGGCCCATGTGTGCGGCGTCTGCCAAATCGCCGTCAGGGTGACGAACGCGTGACGTCGTTCAGTGTCGGCTCGACTTTGGCAGTTTTATTTGAGGAAAAAGCCGAATTAAACATAGTGTTTTGCCTCTTGATCTGTATGTAGCTTAGACTTATTTTGCCGTATATTTTCCTAGATGGTGTTCACATGCTATATGAAATCTCTGAATATGCTTAATTTCATCAAGAAAATTTCTCCGAGATTATTGATTTTTATGGTGCTCAGGTATTGTGGCGTCGGTCGGATAGGCCCTCCACAAGGACGCCATTCTCATGGGACCTCGCCAAAGGACACGCTGCATTATGGTGCATAGAGATTTCCGAATCCCGCCACAATCGCATAAACAGGCCATCGGATGACAGGGTGCACATGGACTTAAGCCAAACGTATGGCGCACAATTTGGGGAAGTCCGACATTATTATGTGAACATAACCTGCCACCTAGCGGTGAAATCGTATGCTCTGCTCTTGTGAAATAACCATGCCGTAGATGCAACATGGTTTGTATAGAGAATTCTTGATTGACTGATGCTTTTGCATGTTGGACAGCTGGTTCCAACCGAGGTTTGGGCGTGATGATCCAGAAGATGGTCGGGTAAGAT
The DNA here is from genome assembly GCA_018856295.1 of Blastosporella zonata. Taxonomy (NCBI): domain Eukaryota; kingdom Fungi; phylum Basidiomycota; class Agaricomycetes; order Agaricales; family Lyophyllaceae; genus Blastosporella; species Blastosporella zonata. The sequence continues at coordinate 563 of JAFLHD010000014.1, read as the reverse complement.
GATTTGGAAGTCCAAAGGAAGGGCACATCTGACGGTAAACTTGAAACCAAAGGGGTACTCCGTAATTTCCCCGAGGCAGAATGCATCTTCAAGATCCCTGCTTTCGAGAGTCACTGTGCCCCCTTCCTATTATGTACTAAGAAAAGTTGGCAGAGATGTGACGACCCTTGATCCTTTGAGGCGCTACGGGCAACTGAAAGAAGGTGTTGGCTTATATAGGGACTGGATAATATTCTTCTGCCATAGTCTTTATTTAAAAATACTGCGTTCAAACCACGTTAATGAAGCGGTGAAGTTCATAATTACCACATAGCCAATTGGCCCAGGTGCCGACACTGTACCGATAATTTCTTGACGAGGAGAATTGTGTTGAGAATTTTCCGGCAGCGCCGTACATATTGCCGTTCAAGTACTGGCAAGTTTTTAGTGATGTGCTTTTATTTGCTTGAGATTGCGTCAAGACTTCTTGTTGAGGAGCCTGGAGCAGCATTGGACCACGGGGCTTTATCCTTGTCGGCACCGTTTTGCTTGCTGCGTTTTGCTTGCTGAGGCATCAGGAGCTT